>QANY01011952.1:1730713-2021921 GCA_003255025.1 Datisca glomerata | reverse complement strand
GGGGGGGGGATATTTCAGCAAGATGTCACCGGAACAGATCAGCTAGCAGCATTCGCCGACGCCACAATATTTGCATCTCAGTGAAATCTTCATTCATCAAAGAAAATAAGTGACTAACGTGGTGTTTGGTTCAAATTAATAGGCAGAATATGAAAAAAAATGATGTATAGAACAGAGAGGAGATGATCTATAGAGAAAAGGCAAGAATGAAAAAATATGAATTAGGACAGGATGCGGATTAACAAAAGCAGATAGAGGAATGAAAATTCATGTACCCATGCGAAAAGAGTTTTATTTCCAAAAAAACACAAATTAGTAACTAAACCAAGGATCAGTATTTATAAAATACACGCCAATGCATTTCTATTCCATTACCTTCCATTCGATTTAACCAAACACCATTCTGCAATAAGAAGAAATTCCTTATTCATAAATCTCCATCTACTCTAGCATCAAACTGTTTTGTTTTGGTGATCAATTTGTCAATTACTGTTCTCTATTTGTTATTAATTTGATGTTCAAGGGAACTAAGATCATTTAATCATGTTAGAACTTAGAATTCTTCAAGAATGAAGCATACAGACTAGTCTAAAGTTATTAACCTACAAACATATAGCTTGAGAATCATATTTCTGTTTCACTATCATCACATACACCCAGAAATTAAATCATGAAAACTAAACAAAAGACTACAATTCATATAAGGCAAAACTAATTCAGAAAATTTTAGAAGTTCTTACCTTGAAATTCTCAACTTCTGGAGCATTAGAAATTTATATCCAAATCGGACTCCATTTCTTCGTCTGTTAACTTTTGGAATACTTTTTCTATAAAAAAAACTTTTTGGAGCTCTTGCTAACAGAAATAATTGAAATTTTTGTTCCCAAAAAACCAAAAATAATTGACACAATGGAACGTAAGTTCAATAAATTTTCCCAAAATGTCCACTGAAATATTAAGAAAGAATAGCTCAAGCTGAAAACTCAGTACATTAATTTTTATTCTTGAAGGAAAATAGAAGAGGTGAAAACTGAAGCCTTACCTAGGCATAAAACCTACACCATGCCACGTGGACAGAAAGGGTCAACCGAGAAGCAGTGAGGAGATCCCCACGCAAGAACGGGAAGGAGGAGATCCGAGTCATGAGAAAATATCACGCGACTGCGACTGATTTGGCGACTGGAAGACTAGGGGATGAGAGAGTTGAGAGGAATGGATAGAGTGAAGAGTCTCACACCTGACAAAAGATCTAACGAGTATGGGTGGGATCCTATGGGTGTAATAAATTCTCCAAAAATATAAGAGAAAGGGGGGATCATTCCCCTATCATAGGGGAAAGGGCGATTGTTCCCCTTCTTTTACTAGTTTATTGACAAAATTGTGATTCTGTTTACACCCAGTGGCGTATAAAGGATTGGGTAATGAACGAAGGGAATCGAATCATATACACCATTCAAAACATTACTCAGTGCGTTGACTACTCTCTCTCTCTCTCACTCTCTAATCTCTTAGTCATTTCTCACTAATCAGTAACAAGATTCTATTGGTGTGGAAGAAAAAATCTTTTACATTTGGTGCTTTCATTGAGAGACGAAAGAAAAACTCGAGAAACCCACCCCGAAAATACTAAACATACCGAGAACCAAATCAAACATGGCTCTGAATGAAGACAACAGGATAAAAAACGGAGACGATCATGTGGATCAACCAACTCCACCGACAAAAATACTACAGAAAATCCTAAACGAAATGTAGAAAATGGAAAGGAGAAACATAGAGGCACTGCACAGGGCTTGGGAGACTGTGCAGGACCAGATTAATACGCTTCGACAAGAGCTGGCAAGGACACGTGCTGAAGTCAGTCAAAGTGTGAATAACAAGGAAGGAGAAATCTAATTTGGGGTAACAGGCAAGATGTAAGACAAGAAAACCACGGGGATAGTAGAAACGTACAACGGGATGAGGTAGATGTCCAATTCTAAAACCACGTGAAGGAGGCTAAAGAAGAAGCTCGCCAATCCCGGGTCATAACAAAAGAGACGGTGGAGGAATTATTGGACCGAAAAATGATGGAAATGAGAAACCTAGGAAGTACGGGAAGGACCAACCTCATATCCTTCACTCGTACCCCATTAATCCTTGAGATCCTAACAACACCCGTACCTAGAAAGTTTATGGCCCCCAAATTTAAATGTTATGAAGGAAAAACAGACTCCGTAAACCACCTCTGGCAATTAAAACAAGTAATGGGGCTATATCAACACGTGGATAAACTGATGTGCAAATGTTCCCCACTAGCTTGGATGGGACAGCTCTAAATTGGTATAATTCTCTCCCAGTGCATTCGATTACTAATTTTACTGTTATATCTTCTGTCTTTCTAGAACAATACTCTACCTATCGAGCAGTCACAGAGGACACAGAGTATCTCTTAATTTTCGCCAAGAGATGGGAGTCTCTTCGCGAATACACCCACAGATTTAAGTACAAAATGGAAAAAGTTGAGAGTTGCAATGATCGAGTTGCCAGGCTAGCCTTCAAATGGGGTTAGACCCTAGCTCACCCTTGTTCGAAGATCTATCTAAAATGAAGCCGTTGTCCATGGAAAAAACCTTTCGGTGGGTGCAATCCTACATTTCCCTAGAGGAAGAGAAAATAAGTTCGCTGAAGGCCGCCGAACGGAAGACTGAGGAGTCAAGAAAATGGGAAAGAAGTTTGAAATATGAAAGGGAAAAGTCTGACGGGATTAAAAGAGAAGACTGGAGAAGCGACAAGCAGGAGAGAACGGGATATCGAAGGCGGGACTCAGACAGGGTACATCTGAGAGATAAGGTCTACACACTGCTGACTATACCAGTGAAGTAGATCCTGGATATGATCAAGGGAAAGCCTTGGCTCAAGAGACCGACCCTGCTTACAAAAGAATCAAGCTACAAGGATAAAGACAAACACTACTCCTTTCATAAGAGCAGCAAACATTTCATAAGGGATTGTTTCCAGCTTAAGGACTACATCGAACAGTTGATCATGGATAGGTACCTCCGCCAGTTCATGAAAAAATAAGGATAACAGAAATGGACAATCAGGGAGGGGGGGGATAAGAAAGATAATGAGAAAAAACCCTTCTGCATCGTCAACATGGTTATTGCCCTCACAGAATAGGAAGGGACAACGAGGAAGGAAAGAAAGTTCTATTCTAAAAAACTAATGCTAGAAAAATGCCAAGAAGAACCCCCAAGTGTTAATGGGAATCCACCACTAGTATTCAATGATCTGGACTTAGTGCATGACGAGAATCACAATGATGCTCTCATCATTTTGATATAAGTCAACAACTACTTGCTAAGGAGAGTCCTAGTAGACGACGGGAGTACAGTGAATATTTTGTACCAGGCAACCTTGAAAAAAATGCCCATGGGAGTACAAGAACTGCAAGGAACTTCACAACCATTGATAGGCTTAAATGGTATCATCAAATACTCAGACGGGACCCTTGTCCTCCCAGTGAATACATACCTCTTCAACTATATGACTATGTTCGTCATACTGAGAACATCGTCCCCGTACAACGCTATCGTGGGAAGAACCTGGTTTCACAAAATGAAAGACGTCCCTTCAAATTTCTACCAAGCACTAAAGTACCTGACACCATATGGGGTTAAAATGATAAGGAGTTATTAAGCCGCTGCTCGCATCTGCTTCGTGACTGCTCAAGAATCTATCAAGAAGAGGGAAACGAAAAAGGAAGATGGCAAGGGACTTGCGGATTTATAGCAATCACAGAGAGACAAGGAAGACGACTCGAGGTACGGGGCTAGGGAAGAAACATAACTTGTATACTTGGAGGAAGGAACTCAGAAGATGAAAGTTGTTGGTACCCGTCTTGAAAAGAATGAAAAAGAAAAGTTAGTGAAATTCTTGAGGGAAAACAATGATGTGTTTGCAACTACGGCACAGGAGATGCCAGGCATCCCTGAAGAAATCATATTTCATAAGTTGAATATGGATCCTGCGGTGAAGCCAGTAAAGCAGAGAAAGATGAGCTTTGCCCTAGAATGAAATTAGGCAATCAAGGAAGAAGTCGAAAAGCTCTTGCACTCGATTTTGTTCGGGAAGTGGACTACCCGGAATGGTTAGCCAATGTGATAATGGTACGGAAGAAAAGTGGAAAATCATTCACCAATTTGAATAAAACCTGCTCTAAAGATGAATAGCCGCTATCAAGGATAGATCATGGTTGATGCCATTTCATGACACAAGTTACTCAGCTTCATAGATGCTTACTCCAGATACAATTAGGTGAAAATATTTCAACGTGATCAAGAAAAAAATTCCTTTATTACTAAATATGGTACCTACTGTTATAAAGTTGTGTCTTTTGGACTAAAAAATACAGGTGCTACCTATCAAAGATTAGTAAACAAAGTCTTCTAGAAAGCATGGAATTCTATGTAGACGACATGTTGGTCAAAAGCCAGAAATAGGGGGACCATATTAAAGATCTTGAAGAAGCTTTTGCAGTTCTAACAGAAAAATCCATGAAGCTAAATTCGGAAAAGTGTACGTTCGGGGTTGCTGCAGGAAAATCCTCTGGCACTTGGTGATGCAGTGAAAAATCGAAGTAAACCCAGTCCAAACGATGGTAATTATGGAGATGAAATCTCCGCAAAACTAAAAAATGATACAAAGGTGGTTAACGAGAATGTTGGCCACTCTGAACAGATTAATTTCAAGGTCTACGGACAAATGCAAACCATTTTTCAAAAAGTTGAGAAAGAATTCTATAGACGGGTGGAATGAGAATGTCAAGAAACTTTTGGCAGAATTAAGGAATACCTGACAACCCCACCTTTACTCTCTAAGCCAGTATCAGGTGAACAACTTCTGCTGTATATTGTCATTTCAACGGTCGCCATCAGTGCCGTACTCATCAAGGAAAAGGAAAGAAAACATATATCCGTGTACTTCATCAGTAAAAGTCTTGTAGTGGCCGAGGTGAGGTATAAACAGATTGAGAAGTTGGTGCTAGCCATTGTAATTGTTGCACGAAAACTGAGACCCTATTTTCATGCACATAGCATCAGGGTGTTGATGGATTCACCTGTCAAGAGTCTCCTGTACTCTTCAGGGGTAAGCGGGAGAATGGTGAAATAGTCGATTGAGCTAAGCCAATATGACATTCATTATGATCCTAGAACCTCAATCGAAGGGTAGGCACTGGCAAACTTCATTACAGACTTCACTGAAGGAGAAGTCGAAATGGGACCTAACGAGGAAATTGAGAACGGGCCTTGGAAATTATACGTTGATGTTGCTTCAAATAACGAATGAGCAAGAGCAAGGGTGGTGATACATAACCCCTTTGGAGAAACACTGGAGCATTCCATCTCCTTCGGATTCAACGCGTCAAACAATAAAGTGGAGTATGAAGCACTAATAGCGAGAATGACTCCTACGGGAATATGAGGTAACAGAGGTAAAGATATTTTTTGATTCCATGCTAATCCTGAAACATGTCACAGGGGAATATATAGCGAAAGATGAAAGGATGATAAGCTGCCTACAATGGGAAAAGGACCTCCTAAGGACGTTGAAAGGCCATCAGATCCATCAGATCCCGAGAATTGAGAACGGGCACACTGATGCGCTAGCAAAACTAGGATCATCATTGCAACTTCCGTACAAGAGGAACATTCCCATGGAATTTCTAGAGAGACCAAGTACCTCACTCCTGTGGAACGGCGTAATTGATATTAGAGTAGAAGGAGAACCCAGTTGGTAGGATAACATAATCCATTATCTGAAGGGAGGAATACTCCAGAAAGATAAGCTCCTCACTAGGAAGGTGCAGTAGTAGAGCACTAGGTATACATTGAGAAATGAACTATTGTATAAGAAATCATTTGTAGGTCTGTACCTGAAGTGTCTACGGGAGAAGGAAGCCCGATATGTATTAGCAGAAATTCATGAAGGGGTATGTAGAAATCACATTGGGGGAAGATCTTTAGAACATAAAGTGATAAATGAAGGGTACTACTAGCCAAAGATGCACCAAGACGCTAAGCAGTATGCTAAGAAATGTGTAAGTGTTAGCACTATGAACCCATGCTCAAGATGGCCCTCGGAAAACTCAAAACTATAACGAGTCTTGGCCATTCATACAGTGGGGCCTAGACATTGTTGGACCACCCCCCATGACACCCACTCAGAAACGCTTCTCATTGATCGCAATAGATTGATTCACCAAATGTATTGAGGCTAAAGATTTTACCAGAATTCGTAGAAGTCTTGAGAGGTCAAACAAAATTATACTTAAAAATTTTAAGAAACGACTAGAGTCAGCCAAGGGTAAGTGGGTGGAAGAATTGCCAGTAGTACAATGGGCTTACAGAACAACTCCTAGAGAAACAACGGGTGAAACACCATTCGCTCTAGCATACGAAGCAAAAGTAGTGATTCTTGTTCAAATTGAAAGCCCCACTATGAGATCTAGACTAAGCGAACAACAAAATGAAAGACTCCTTAGAAATAGCCTTGATGAGCTGGAAGAACGAAGAGATGCAGCCCTGACCCGGATGGCCCATCATAAGCAAAAGATGAAATCTTACGTCTAGAAAAAATTACGAAAGTGGGAATTCCAGAAAGGAGATCTGGTTCTAAAAAAGAACTTCCAGACAGAGGAAAATGTGGGCCAACATGCGAAGGGTCATATATCATCAATGGAATAGGGGGAAACAACTACTACCGTCTGAAAACTTGAAGAATGAACGGATCTACCAAAGCCCTAGAATGCGGCTCACCTAAAGAGTTATTTAAAAATTGTAACTTTCAATATAGTGAACACTTTTCTCATGATATTTTCCTATAAGGGTTTTCCAGTAAAAAATCACAGTGTCAGCTCTCTTCTTTACGCTAAAGTACTACAACGGAAATAAGGGCATAAAGTCCTTGGAAGGGTAGGTTCATAAGCCGTACTCTCATAAGGAAATAAGGGCACAAAGTCATTGGGAGAGGCAGTTCATAGGTCCTACTCTCAAAAGAAAATAAGGGCATAAAGTCTTTGGGAGTGTCATTTCATAAGTCTTACTCTCAGAAGGAAAATAAGGGAATAAAGTTTTTGGCAGGGGTAACTCATAAGTCATACTCTTAGAAAGAAATAAGGGCATAATCTTTTAGATGAGCATTCCCTAGGCCTTCATCCAAAAAAATCATCTAAAGACAGACGGAAAAAGTGGAACAAATGGAACGACAAGATAAAAAAGCTATGGAAACAGGCGGCTGGACCAAACGGGAACATGCCCACTCTATTGCATCATAAATCAACAAGGTAAACTCTACTCTTCAAATTCATAAATTAAAGAGTACGGTAAAATTAGGACAACTTCTAAGAATATTTCTCTGAATTTTTGCTGAAGTGTTTGAGAAAAGGACAAAAGAAAGATGAAGTAGGAGATCATTTGAAGTACTAAAAAAGGAAAGATGATAGGGGAAATGGTAAAACAGGAAAGATCTTCTCATTAAACGTAAGAAATATACAAAAAGAAAAAGAAAAGGAAAGAAAGGTACATGGAAAAGTAAAATGCAAGGAAGCTTACGAGAGGCATGCGGGGGGAGCCTTGTCAGATTTTGCATCTCGGTACCCCGCACTATGGACATACTCTCAGCCTCATCAATAATGGCCTAGTACTCAGCATCAAGTTCAATTTTCTTGCTCACCAGCCCTAGCCAAAGCCGCCAATGTAGACAACAAGTTCTGTTCTACCTCTGTCAGCTTCCCTTCTACAATGGACAAGTTCTCCTCACTGATCTCGACAGTCTTCTTTGACTCGCACAGAGAATCCTCCAAACTTGCCCACTTAACCGCAACAGGTTTCAACTTCTTTGTGAGACAGGCGATGACCCCATAGAGCTTGGCCTCCACCTTCCCCAGATGATCCTACTCGGCAAGGACGGCACCGTAAGACTTGCTCCTGCATCTTCATCCTGAATCTCACCATCTCGAGCTCAACGTAGCGAATGTCCTCTTAGAGCCAAAAGAATATAATTTCAAAAGGTTGCTCAAGACTTAGTCCCATTCTCTATAATTGTCTTTCTCTTACTGTGTAAACAAACTTCAAGTCCTAATTGT
Organism: Datisca glomerata; assembly: GCA_003255025.1. Lineage (NCBI taxonomy): Eukaryota > Viridiplantae > Streptophyta > Magnoliopsida > Cucurbitales > Datiscaceae > Datisca > Datisca glomerata. Next base: position 2,013,793 of record QANY01011952.1, on the reverse strand, counting down.
ACTCGACAGGAAGCGTCAGAGCCTAGGTTTGGGCCCCTTCTGATGTCGATCTGCAGTAATCATTATAAAGAAGGAACGTGACATCTCTATCCTTTTGGGGGGGATGGAGAGGGAATAAGCTGCAGTGACACCTCACGAACTTCTTACTGAGGCAATACCATCGTATAGGCATTTGCGAGTGTTTGGATGCACATGTTTTGTTCATATTCGTGCGTAGTTAAGAGAAAAATTATCCCCAAGGCAACCACTTCTTTCTTTCTTGGACTGCGTGAGTTATACTGAGTACTCTGTAAATTATAGACCACTTCAAATCTGCATTTTCAAGGGGGATAATCAACTCCGCAAATATCGATCAAAACTTGAACCCTTGTATAGGTATGCAACTTAAGAAAGCACAACAATTGAAATAGGAACATATATCTCTGGTCATATTCTTGTGTCACTTCTATTATCCCGTTCATTGTGCTTCCTCGGCCTTGCTAGCCATTTGCTTGCTCCAATTGTACACAATCAAAGAGGGTGCAAGCTAAACAAGCAAGCCATCTAAGTTTATAGAGTCGAAAGTTAGAAAGAACCTGGGGGTTTCCCTATGACTTACTTACACAATTCTGGTGGTAGCCATTAGGTTGAATCCCCAAAATGAGCCACTTAGGCATTACGGAGGAGCTTCGCTTTCTACTTCGGTTGGCGCATTGCAGTAATGAAGAAAAGAATGAGATTGGTTCAGATAATGAGAATTTTACGTGTGCGCTCTTCGCCTACCTTCCTGACCACGGATAAGCTACGGGACTTTTCACTTAGGCCCTTGAGAATGCCACATCAAGGTGACAGGATTCGAACCTATGTCCATCTGTACCCAAAACAGATGCTCTCACCAGACTGCACTACACCTCGTCTCACCCTCCCAGAGCATATAGATCCACCCGATCGATGAACACTCAAACTAAACTCGCCCATCCTTTTGGGCACAGGGACGCGAGAACCAATCCGAGTAATCCACTACTTCTTTAGAAAATCTACCTCCAGCATTGTGATAAGTCACAGTCTGTGAAAAAACCTCCAAGTGTTAGTAAATGGGAGAGTATAAAGGAAAGAGCAAAGAGATGAAATCAACATTCGAATGAAATGCGTCTTTATAACGGTCCATAAAGTGGTTGAACTCGTCCCGCTTGCTAACCAATGGAATAGTAACATTAAACTCTGTCTCTCTCATAATTGACAAAGAAACCCCTGAGAATAAGAAAGGAATAGAAAATAAGCAAAAATGGAGGAAAAGATATAAGACTTACCGAGAATAGAGTATGCGCAGAAGCAAAATGAGGAAGACAAATACTTTAAAAAGACTCCACGGACCTGAAAAGGGAATGAAATTCAATTTACAGATTAAAAAGAAAAATGAAAGACAATCAATTCTGAAAAGGAAAAGGCATGGAAGTGCAACAGGCGCATAGGGATGGGTCATTTCAAATGACAATGTCAGTCATCATTCAAACGGGCAAATGACGAAATGACAGTTTGAAAGAGAAGGAGATGTGTCTTGAAAACTCACACCACCCGAGAGCGAGAAGGCGAAGCGACGTGATTAATAATTATGAGCGTGTTACGAAAATGCACGATTTGCAGCGAGAACTGAGTACGGGAAAGAGGAACGACGTAGTCTAGAGGTAAAATGACTTTCTCAAGAAACACGTCAGATAAGGAAATGATGACATACGTTTTTATGATCTAATGTACCTATTTTTCTGTGTGTTATTGATGTTTACAGGAGTAAAAAGATGAAAAAGGACAAAGTCGTCAATCCCCTGTCAAGACACGCACAGAATGCATTCATTACACTTCAACGAATTAAAATTCATTGAATGTAATGTGGGGTAAAAGAACAGGCATAAAACCATGCCACGTCGATGAAAAGGGTCAACTGAGAAGCAGTGAGAAGATCCCATTGCAAGAACATGAAGGATGAGATTTGAGTCACGAGAAAAGACCACGCGACTGTGACTGATTTGGTGACTGAAAGACTAGGGAATGGGACAGTTAAGAGGAATGGATGGAGTGAAGGATCATCCCCCACCTGACAAAAGATCCAACGAGTATGGGTGGGATCCTATGGGTGTAATAAATCTTCCAAAAATATAGGAGAAAGGGGGATCATTCCCCTACCATAGGGGAGATGGCGACAATTCCCCTGCTTCTCAGTTGACCCTTTATGTGTGTTATTGATGTTTGTAGGAGTAAAAAGATGAAACAGCACAAAGTTGCCAAACTCCTGTCAAGACACGCACAGAATGCATTCATTACATTTCAACGAATTAAAATTCACTGAATGTAATAAGGGGCAAATGAACAGGCATAAAACCTGCACCATGCCACATCGATGGAAAGGGTCAACTGAGAAGCAGTGAGAAGATCCCCTTGTAAGAACATGAAGGAGGAGATTTTAGTCACAAGAAAAGACCACGCGACTGTGACTGATTTAGTGTCTGAAAGACTAGGGGCTGAGACAAATGAGAGGAATAGATAGAGTGAAGGGTCTCACACCTGAAAAAAGATCCAACGAGTATGGGTTGGATCCTATGGGTGTAATTAATCTTTCAAAAATATAGGAGAAAGGGGGATCATTCCCCTACCATACGGGAGAGGGTGACAATTCTCCTCCTTTTACTATTTTATTGACAAAATTGTTATTATGTTTACACCCAGTGGCCTATAAAGGCTTGGGTAATGAACGAAGGAATTGAATCATATACATAATTCAAAAAATTACTTAGTTCTTTGACTACTCTCTCTCTCTCTAATCAGTAACAAGATTTTGTTGGTGTGGAGGAAAAAATTCTTTATACAGATAAAAAAGAAAAAACTCAAGCAAGTGATTAATATTCATGAATTTGAATGTTTTTACTTGTATATAACTTTCCTATTAAGTGAGACATACATGGATAGGCTTTCTTAGAAAGAAGCTAGATGGTATGTGTTTCGTGAAGTTAGAGGGAGACACGACCATGTGAGCAATTATGTCTGATTTTGTGGACCCATCTACCCATGTAGCAATCATTAAAACGGGCATCCATTTTGTGGTCGCCCTTCCCAATCGTTTCTCCTGCATTTCTGGTCAGCGGGTACCGAAAGTAGCTGAAATGGGTAGTGAGTAGTTGGGATGCATATAGACATGGCAACCGGGTGGTCCGGGCCCATGAAATATATAGGTCGGCCTAGAATGGACCGTTGAACCGGACTGTGGCGACACTGTCCGGACCTGGGCTAGGTCGACTAACGATCTGGTCCGGTCCAGTTCGAACTAGACCTGTTCAGCATCTTTCCTCTAAAATTGTGAATTTTCATAATTACGGAAGGTGAGAGTTGAACCTTGGTGTAAAAGAAGAAATTGTTAAGAGATGACCACTAGGATAAATAGAACTTATGTTTCAACTTTTTAATTACTTTTTATCTTATTGCTTTAGAATCTTAATAGGAAAAACTTGTCATAATATGTAAAATCATTATAAATATTAATAATAAAAATGTGAACTGAGAAATCTCCAAATATCATAAAGTTATTATTTTATTCATTAAATTTGAGAGTTGCATTACTATAAATTAGACACGTCTCAACTAGGTTGACACTCACCTAATAAAAAAGTATTTACTTGCAACTATCTCAAAATAAATAACATGTGATATTCATTTAATGTAAAATCTAAAAATATACTAAATTATTAATAACTAATATATAATTCATGCCATCAAAAGCTTGGAAGATGAATATGCAGTTTGATGAGGCATTATAATAATGGTCATGGAGTTTTCAACAAGTTTCCCAAATAACTAAAGTTGAATATTGAATGATTGTTTATGTTTTTTATTTTGTTACCGCATTGTGTTCTAGTGTTAGACTATAGTCTGTTAGTAATGTACCATAACACTACATTATTAAATCCAATAAACTAATTTTATCTAGCGGTCTGGGCTGCGAGCTCAAAATGCAAGACTCTGAATGGGCCGTTTCTAGTCCGCGGGCCAGGCATGGATCGATTCCGTACACCCAATCCTAGGCCCGCCTGAATTTTAACGGGCTGGACCAGCCCACTTGCAACCTCTAGACCCATAGGACAAAGTTGAAAATACTTCTTTAAAGTTAGAAAAATTGCTTAACTTTGAGTTGAGGGTGAAAAAGATGAAATCACCCTCTATGTTTATAACAAAATTATATCTTTTAACATAAGAAAAAAATTAAAATGCGGTCTAGTAAAAAATTATTGTTAGACACTGATTTTGTAATCTACTTTTAATATTTATACTCGTTAAATCAGAGTTTAATAAAAAATATTGTTAGACCCTATCTAACAGTCAAAAATTTTAACTGAAAATTCTAAACTAAAAGTACAACTAAAAAAGCTGAACTACGTTAAAAATAAAAGAAATGTCCTAAAATCAATTTTTTACGGGGCCTTTCACATAAACTTCTCTTAAAATTTACAGATGAAGAAATAGAGTTTAACCTTTATGAGATAGAATCTGACTTGGATATTTCCTAACATTTACACGCTCTCTCAAGGTTGCACAAATTCTCACGTTCTTTTCAAATTTCATTACTCTGCATGCTCTTGTTAATAAATGGGTGGTTTACGCAGATCATAGGAGACTGCATATTTTGCTTACTATGAATTTGCAAAATAAATGCGTTTCTTTGTGCCCTAAAAAGAACGCAAAATACTCCATTTTCCTTAACTAACCAAGGCAAAGTTTCTTTTGGATTCTTGTAGCCATCGGATCGGTTTCGACCCTACAAAAATTGAAAACGAAAGAGAGTAATTTGACTGTATAAAGTGTTTTGCTAATATGGATATCAATTATATTCGTGAATATTTATACATGCGAGTATAAATATGAGTATATGAAAATTGAGTTTGATTTTTTATTTTTTGTAACTCTTAGATATCAAGCCGGTATGATGTGTATATGGAGCATCAATGAACATCCATCAAACACCATCATCGTCCCCTTCCTCTCACCTTCCTCAAAGAGATAGAATGCATTTCTGAAATCACAACCAAATAATTCATTAATTTTATAATCAAATTGACACAAGATTCTTCCTTTTCTAATCAAATGGAACTGAAATTAATCAATTTTTCTACCGGGCTAAACTAAATCATCAATTTTATAATCGAATAATCAAATTATAATTCATAAATTTTACAACCAAAACAAACCGAATCATCAATTTTATAAATAAATAACCGAAACTAAAATTCATCGATCTCATATCGAAGCATATCAAATTCATCAAAATTATAATCGAACTAAACCGGATCATAAATTGAATGGACAAACTAAATTCATCAATTTAGAATCAAATCGAATCAAAATTAATCAATTTTACAATCGAATAACACTAAAATTCATAAATTTTATAATTGAATCAAACCAAAATTCATCAAATTTTACAATCGAATAAAACTAAAATTCAAGAATTTTATAATCAAAACAAAATTGAAATTGATCAATTTTACATAGGAAAATCGTCAATTTTATAATTAAACAATCAAACTAAAACTCATTAATTTTACAATCGAACAAAACTGAAATTCATCAATTTTATAACCGATACAAACCAAAATACATCAATTTTACAACTGAACAAACCAAAATTCATTTGCTTTACAATCAACCCAAAGAAAAATTCATCAGTTTCATAATTGCCCCTTAAGCTATTCTTCCATCTCTTGGAAGCCATTTTACAACGTTAACAAAGATTAAAAAAAATTGACTTATTTTGTAAGAGATTAAAGAAATGACATTGAAAAGTTAAAAGAACCGGTAATGGATAAAACATGGTTTATCCATACCCTAACGGGCATTATCATCCCCATTTAATTTATAGCGGTTATGGGGCAGGTATGGAGATTAAAATAGTGTGTTGGTAAAATTGATGACAAAACTCCTTAAAACTTTTCTACAACTCAAAACCAAATCTCCTTTGTAGTGGATTCTATTTAGTTTATCTGACTTGGAAACATTTTTCTAAATACTAAATGTTTGGAAAAATAACATTGACTCTCTTGTTTACAGTTTTCATGAAAAATTAGTAATGAAAACATGTTTAGTACTAGTATATGATGGTAATTGTGCTTGATGAAGCCAAAAATCGTTCCAGCTATGGTGGTCTTTGTTTCGAAGGTAGCTAGACTCATCGAAGGTATTTGCTTAAAATATATCTCGGTCCACGGAGTCAAAATATCTAGACCACGAAGGTACCCGGGTCTACACCAAAATATGTCTCTCTTAATTAGTGCGCAAGTCTTCTGATAATGAATTCTTCTCAAATGATGTTGGAAAGCAAGGAACATATATTTCCAAAGGTTTTACTATTACTATTAAGACTAAGAATTTAGAAATACTAAAAATTAAGCAAATTGAAAAGGCAAGCAAAGGACATAAACTTGACTTTTATTGAAATTGAGACGAAGAAATAACAAACTTGACTGGGTGAATTAAAAAGAAACGATTGAAGGAATGCATAAAATAAACTAAATTTGTGAACAATTCCTAAAGGCTAAATAACTAAGAAACTGAAATTGAGAAATGTTTGATTGCTTGATCGAGTGTTTTGTTGGGTGAGTGAAGACTGATTTTCTTCATTGGCTTAATGGTCCTTACGTAGGCGTAATATGTTTGATGTGAATAGTACAATGGTGAATGGCTTATCTTCTCATATTATCTTTAGTTTGAATCCATAAACCTTTTAGGACAGAGATAAATTAGGTGCACCCCCATTTGAATTCGAGTCTCTTGATATGATGGAAACTTCTTCAAAGCTTATCTCTGGCACACTTCCCGTCAATCATGTTAATACCCATTTATCTCTTTGAAAAAAAACAACCTCCGTCGCGCTTGCTCAATGTGGGCTCACTCTTTGTTAATCTAGTTAATGTGATAATTGTGATGATGATAAATAAATGTTGGAATAATTTTTATTTAGTGTAGAAAAATTATGAAGTAAAAGTGAAATGAACACACAAGTATTGTGAAGAATTGATACGGTGCATCAACAAAAATATGACATGCCGTGGAAGGATCAAACGTGGAAATCATATGGACCCAATACACCACAAAAGGCTAAATATGAAAACAGGAAGACAGGGGAGCCGAATTGTACAAGCGGCAGAAGTGGCTGAAGGAATTATCACAGCAAATATCATCTCGATCTTAAATTTATATGTTAAACAACCTAATCTTTGCCATAAACAAATTTAGAGATTATAGCTTCGGTGCGTAAACTTCAAAAAATCCTCTGTTACGTCAAAAGTCAAACCTGAACACACACTTGCCAATTCCTCAACCTACGCGCCAAACATCACAAGGTGTGCCTCATGCTGTCCTGCAAGCCACCGCCTAACTCCACCATTCTCGACTACCGTGTGATATCGAATCTCGTGAACACTGTTACCCCGTGATCTTTCTCGATATTCCTTAGACCTTCAACCAACCATTAGAGAGAGACTCTAAGGTTTTCTCTTTTCTCAACTAATGGTGTCCGAAGACTAAACCTAAACTCAGAGAAACCTCCTATTTATAGTAACATCCAACAGCTAGGATTGAGAGATCAATCTTAGCCAAAAAATTATACGCTTAAATAAAACTAATCAATTTTATTTTAATTCATATTTTTCATTACTTAAAATAGGACGAAATGGTTGACTACTAGGTAATCATGTCGTGCCTCTAAATTACTGGTCACAATAATTCTTAAAATTCATAGGGTAGCTCGAGAAACATAAGGATTAAAATAATTTTGGCTAAATAATTAATAAACTCTGTCAATCAAAACTATGGTCGAATTTATTAATTATTAATTACTTATAATTCCACAATAAAATTGTCACTGAATTCTAATCGTATTTTATGTTACTTGATGTAATTATTTTTTACTTGCTATTAATTATGTGTTGTCCCTCCATATTATAACACTGTGTATAATTAGATGAAGTATTATCGAACTACTTTATACAAATCTCATATCTTTAAGTTCCAAATCTAGTTCTATTGGTCAACCAAGATCATTTACATACTTGATGTTTCAAGTAAATCATCAACTCTCTAATAATCAATTAGAGATACTAAGCGCTTAGTTTACTATGGTCACATAAAGAGATTATGTTAAGAGGTACTATATCACTTATATAAAATTGTCTGTAAATTCTATTATTGAGAATCTATGTATCATCACTATCTAATAACTTAATCATTCAAACTATAGATGTATTGACTCATAGAATCTCAATTCTAGTAGATCAAAATAATTGAGCTATTAAATATGAGTTCACAACTCTCTCAAGATAAAGAGCACTATGTCAAATGACTAGTACATTAACTAGTTACTCCACCTAGTTAGTGACAAGGGTGAGTCAACCTATAAGATAAAGTTAATGTACTCTAATCTTTCCTTACTAAAGCGCCTAGCTTCACGAGATTGGGAATATAAATATTTATAAGTCATAAAGAGTCTTTGTCAAATACATGTTTCACATGAGCTAAACTCCATAGAACCCATAAATCAAGTGCTATATGCTTTTGGATGTTTTACAAGAATGTGTAATATAAGAATAAATCTTCTATTATAATTTTAAAATAATGTCTCTATAGACCACGTAATTCTCTTACTTTCAAGGAACAATCCTAACAATCTCTCACTTAGGGGTGTTCACGATCTGGTTCGGTTTGGTTCTTCAGTTCGGCGCTAGTAATAAAAAGTAGATTTTTATAAAAAATTTCAAAAGGATTTTATTAAAAAAATATAATATAAACTAAAGTTTTGTTCGGTTCGATTCAGTTTGCTATGAAATTATATATAAAAATAAAAAATAATAGAAAATTAAAGTTTTTGGTTGATTCAGTTCAGTTAAAAAATTGCAGAAAGTGGAACCGAACCGAAACTTCAATTTTTTAATTTCAGTAAACTGAACCAAAAGGAGCCTATATAAAGAACTGACCAGACCGATCATTTTCGGTTTGATCGGTTCGGTAGTAAAATTTTCACCCCTATTCCCACTTTCCCTAAAACACATCTACAACTAGCTTAACCTCACATTCACTACATGTGATCTAAAGACATTTGTTGCTAAAATCTTTATAAACAGGTCTGCCAGGTATTCCGATGAAGTATTTTATTGAGCCCAACTTGTATGGAATTCTCACCACGATAGACAAGCACATAATCATTATTCTCCTAAGATACTTGAGTATATGATTTACAACTATCTAATGAACTCGTCTTGAGTTTGACTAATATATGTTGACCAAGCCTACTGCAAAACATACATCTGATTTGATGTACAATATAATATACTTAAGACCTCCCACAGTCGAAAGTAAGGGAATTATCTTCATATTGTTTATTTCATCTTATGTCATAATACACTGACATGATAAGAACCGCTTAAGTGGAATACTACAGAAATGAATGAAGTAAGGGTACACCATTATTTCACCTTCAGACTCGTGCCAAGTGGACAACTACTCAGGAAGATTGTTCTCAGTTATTCACTTATCAAGGCAATCAGTACGAATATCATACTTATAATATCTAATGTTTCAGATACCCTCTTTTACTGAGATTCCTAGATTAAAAACGAGTTACCCTAACACATTACTATAATCAAATAAAGGAGACCGTGAGTTTTGATTAAGAATCTCGCTCTCACTTATTTTCTTTAAGATGTGAGTTTTTACTACCATGAGTTACTAAGTGTCATTAGGTAATTAACCAACCTAATTTTTAGTAATATACATTGACTATTAAAGCAAGCTTAATTAGTTATTTTAGGTTAATAGAATTTTATTTAAATTCTAATAATCCCATAATTTAATTAAAATAATTAAATTTTTAACATGATTATTAAAATTAAAAAATTGTTTCTTAATTAACCTAGTAAATTTAATTTAATGACATGCTTATAGGGTTAGCCACTTTATGACACTAATCAATTGTACATAGTTTTATCTATCACTACGGAATCACAAACACTTTACTTGTAGAAACCTAATGCGACATGGTATCTAAAGTAATGCATAAACTAAAATTATCTAAGTTGCTAGGACATAAACATGATACTTAAAGCAATGGCGCATAAAAGTTAAATATAAAAAATTACGTTAAGAGATAATACTAGGCTTGCATAACCTTAACTTTGTCTTCAAGATAGGTTGAGGCTTCATCCTCTTCCTTGCAACCATCTATAGTCACCTTGCCATCACGTCCATTACCAGCCATCATGACCCGTTCAATCACGAGGTTAATTTTATTTCGAACAAACTGAATTGTGAAAAACTGATCAATCCTGTGACTTACCAGTGCGTCAACTTCTACTTCAAGGTACACCTGGAAATGACCAACTTTGGTCTTCTTTGTAGTATGAAATTTTTTGACTTTGGTTTAGGTTTAGAGAGGCTTTTGAATCGATAAAATTCGATATTGCATCAGAAATTTATGAACAAAATATCAAATTGTCACTGTGCAGCACCTGCAGCTGCACCAACAGCAGGACTGTTGCCGACGTTTACTACTTCATCAAACACGTGCCTCTTGAGTTCCGCGTCGACCTCTCTTTTCCGCATACTTTCTTCTCCATTGATCAAACTTTTAGATCATAAAAATCTTAATTTTCTTTAAGAAAGCTTACAAGAGTTTATAGAAAATAAATGTGAATCCAAGGGAAAAACAACGTCTTCATAGGTTGTCCCTCTATTTACATAACCGATGAAAAATATAAATTCATTTCTAAAAGTTTATGCAAGAGGGAGTAAACCAAAATATTTAATCATGCAAGAAAAGAGTAAGGGAGAGTATTGTTCTAGCAATAGGCGTCTAACGAATAAATTAAAATCAGGCCCCTGATACCAATTGAAGAAATTATCGTAGCAGAAATCGTATGCACCATAAATTTATTCGTTAAACAACCCACTCCATGGTATAAATGAAGCTATAGATTAATACATTTGACGTGTGAATTTCAAAAATGTCTCTTTCATGACAAAACCTAACCTCGATATGTGTGCACTAATGCCTCAATCTACACATCAAAAACACAAAGTCATAAGATATACAGTCGCGCCTTGATCTCTCTCTAGATTTTTTGCTATAACTTAGAGAGAGACTCTAGGGTTTTCTCTTCTCTCAACTAATGGTGTTCAAAGACTTAACCTAAACTAAGAGAAACCTTCTATTAATAGTAACATCCAACGGTTATGATTGAAAGAATAATTCTAGCTAAAAATTATATCCTTAATGATAAAAATGGTTGACTACAAGGTATTCATGTAGTGTCTATTAATTATCGGCCACAACAACACTTAAAAATCATGGGCTAACTCGGGGATCATAATGATAAAAATATAATTGGTAAAATAAGTAATAAACTCTACCGATCAAACACATGATCGAATTTATTGATTATTAATTGTAATTAGTTCCACAATAAAATTGTAACTGAACTCTAAGCTTATTTTGTATTACTCACGCAATTATCATTGGCTTATTATTTATTATGTTTTACTCTAATATAGCATCGGGTATAATTAGATGAATAACTATCAGACTAATTTATACACCTCTCATATCTTTAAGTTTCAAATCTACTACTGATCAACCGTGATATTTTCCATATTTTGTCTAAAGTAAAATTATAAAATCTCTAATACTCCATTATAGATACTAAGTACTTAGCTTACTATGATCACATAAGCTGATTCTGTTAAGGTCACCTATATCACTTATATAAAAGTGTTATCCGCTCTATTATTGAGAATTCATGCATCATTACTATCTAGCAACTCAATAATCCAAACTATAGAATTATTGACTCATAGAGTCTCAATTATAGCAAATCAAAACACATAAGTCATTAAATACGAGTTCATAACTCTCTCAAGATTAAGAGATCTCATAATGTAATAGCAATACGTTATAATTTTCTCAAGATAATCATTTTACTAAAATCAATCTTATTAGTTCTTTCAATGCATTCTGATCAAGGTAAGTCATCCTACAACATAGAGTTAAATATTCTACAATCTTTCGTAGTAAAGTACTCAGCTTCGCTAGGCTGTAAAAATAAGTATTTATAAGTCATATAGTTCTATTAGTTAAATGCCTTATATCCATGTCCTAAGTTCCATATAACTCATAAACCATGTACCATATACTCGTGGAGCTTTTACATGAATGTGTTATATGGAATATAAAAATAAATCATTTATTCTAATTAAAAAACTATGTCTCGATAGAACAAAGAGTTTTCTGGCTTTAAGGGAACATCCCAATAGTGACATGGAAGTAGGAGACATGATACAAAATGGCAAGTTGGTTGTCCCTCAACCGATAGGCCAATTTTTTAACATGGGAATCTCTCCAATTTTTTAACTGACAAGTCGGTTGCAATATATGGGAAATTTCCCGTTTTGCAAACCAGCTAGTCAGTTATGAAAACTGACAAGCCAATTTCTATAGCATTTTTCACACTTATAAATACCCCTTCGACTCGTCATTTGAAGACACATCTCTATCGAAGATTTCTAGAGTTTTTCTAGAGATTTGTATTTTGAGCATCGATCTGCGAGAAATTCTAGTGAAAAGCTAGAATAATATTTTGTGCATAAAGTAAGAGATAGACTCTTTGAGAGAGTGAGAGTTTTGGTAGAGTCTATCAGTCAATAGGTTTATAAAGGTACAGTCTTCACCAATAATAAGATCGTGAGGGATAAATTATCAAAAGGGTATCCTTGAAACATGCACGTAAGAATAGACTTTCTTCGAATACGTCAAAATATCGTATTCTCAATGTCTCTCTTCCTTATTCTCTTTACTATTCATGCACTTTTATTTTTCACTATTTATTATTTTTGTGCGTTAAAATTTCCTGCATTCTTATTATTTTGCTTATTTATGTTTTCACACATTTAAGGTTTCACATTTGTATTTGTTTCTTTATTAATTTGTGACTAATTGAGTTTCAACATTGATCCTTCAATTATCATTTTAGTTAAAGTCCATTTATTATATTATTGCTTGATACCATTTATTTTAATATTCTTTCATTCAAGCAATTTCCTTTGATTTCCAAAATCATTTCTATATTTGACTTTTATAATAGAGGTGTCACACCATTCTTACTATCGGTATCAGAGTTTGATATTCTAAATAATAAGACTTCACCATCTTGAAATGGACCCCTAAGATGAAAAAAGGGTAAAATATAGTTTTACCCCTTAAGTTTGAGGTAGTTTTGATTTTAAACTCTCCACTTTAAAAGTCTCAGACTTCACCTTTGTGTTTCTTTGAGTATTGGATGATTTGCATTAAAGTGCATATGTTTCTCTTGCAACTATGATGACCCTTGTACCCAAACTCGCATTCTTATCAGAATCTGCGGCTTTTTTGCAAATTGATTTCTCTTTATGTTCAGCATCTTTGGGAAATTCTAGTTTGCCACACTACAACAATCTAGTGCTTTAATAGAACACAACCATCGCATTTTGCTCTAAAACGCAATGAAAAACTCACTAAGTGCCAAATGAAAAATCTCAAAACCCGCGCGCCTAATGAGAAGTACAAAACTCACATTGAGGCTCTCTCTATCTCAGATTCTCACAACTCTCTCTCTCTCTCCCAAAACTCATAGGGAGGCTCTCTCTATCTCACAGCTCTCTCTCGATCTCGAAGCTAAGCTCTCTCTTATCTCTGTGAAGCTCTTCGTTATCTCTTCGAAGCTCTCTGCTATCTCTCTCTTAAGTAGCTATCTGCTATCTCTCTCTTAAGTAACTCTCTCTATCTCATAGCTCTCTCTCGATCTGGAAGCGACGCTCTCTGTTATCACTGTGAAGCTCTCTGAAACAAGAAAAAGTGCGTGCATTTCCCTATCAATGCCCTTGAACTAACCTAAAAGGTTAGGCACGAAGGGCATTCTGAGGATATATTTTATCAGCCAGGCACCCATATATTGATTTGTTGAAAACATCTCCTTCGTCTACCGCACCTATTTGTATTGCTACAATCATGCTTACTGATATGCAACTGACTGTGAACAGGACATATGGCCAGGCAGGATGACTTTGCTTAAGATCAGAATGCTACCCCCGCTCGAACTTAAGAACTAAAATTTCTCATTCCCGCTCATTCTTGCTATAACAATTCCCTTGCCTACTAGACTTGTCTAAAAGAAGAAAATATGCACGAGCCACTCTTTCTCTTATATACGCTATTTTAAGATAGTGATTTGAATGCCTATGCGCTTGCCTTTACTACCTGCCTGCCTTGAACTACTGCACTTGCACATACCTTTTTGGCTCTATCCAGAAGATAGCTTGAACTAGCATTGTGACTATGTTATCTTTGTGAAGCTCTCTGCTATCTCTCTCTCAAGAAGCTCTCTCTCTCTCTCTCTCTCTTTTAACTTTATGGCGAAGCGCTCTCTCTCTTTCAGCTTCAGCTTCTCTCTCACGGCTTTATCTCACAGCTTTCTCTCGCATCTCTCTCTTGTCTCATAGCTCTATCAAAGCTCTCTCTCTTCTGTACTCACTTTTATCTACTGATAACCAGATGTGAGGGTTTCATTCTCAAATTCATGTTTGATTTTTTTGATTGTTGTCTCATTTTTGTGATTTTGAGTTTTATCTGAATTAATTAGGGATTGTGTTCATCATTTCTAGGAATGTTGTTGCCTAGATTCTTGCTAACGATGATTCTTGAGTTAGAATTCTCTCGATAAGGATTTATGTGCATGTTTTTGTATAAGAATTTGTTCTGAGAAACTCTTTATAACCTTATTGTTGATTTTAATTGCTTGGATATATTATATTCTATTTTCCCCTTTTAAGGCAAACTTTAGGGTGCTGACTTCATGTGATTGATGCTAGGGCTTGGAGCTTAAGATTTCAGCCAAATTTGTTCATGGGTTAGCAATGCTTAATGGTTGTGCAATTGAGGTTCTTTTTCTATTTCAGCTAGGTCCGAATCACTGAAAGATTACATCTTGCATCATTTGATTCCTATAGTGGGTTTTTCCTTACTTCACTGTCTTTACGACCTTGAGCCTGTCCTCAGCCCTGCCTCTCTCGATCTTCACTCGAAACCTAGAATTCGAAGCCCTGTTGTATCTTTCAGGTATATCAACATCTATTTATGCATCTTCTATGGTATTATTCATATTTTCTCTTTACCGGTTGTTTCTGCTTTTACTTCACTCACTGTCTTTTTTTAATTGATTATCTTTAGAAATTAGGATCAATAGTATTGAATTGTAGAGTTTACCTTTATTTCTAAATTCGTACAAGTAATATTTGCTGAAATATTCTCAAGTCTTATGAAATGTCAAATCTTTTTACCCCTGAATATACCAAATCTATTTCTTTAGAATTTTGTTTTGTTTGTAGTTATTTCAGAGAAGGGGAAGAATGTCTTCAGGTACATTTTCTCTATGATTCGTTGTATGGTAAGTTATTTATTACTTATCTAGTTCAAAATATTCATATCCCCCCCACCAATAGTTACATGATTCCTTTAATTGAGTTTGTTGGTATAATATGGATGGCTTCATTTTTAGATGAATCAAGGCAACACTATGATGAACATGGGCCATCATTTTGGAAAACAAAAATGCTTATAATAGCCAATATGATTATGGCAATGTCCATAGTGATAAGGAGGATCGAGTACACTTGTAGGTATTGAATAGTTTTCAAAGTAAAGATGGCATTGAATATTCATCTCGATCTCACTTACTTCACTTTACTGAAATATGGAAGAAACACTTTATTTACGTATATTCTCTTAATGTTAAATGGTACTGTATTTAATTCCATTAGGCTATGTTTTGTTTTGATTTTCTTATTCCTTTGTTCGAATATTTGGTATTTGGCTCATTAGTGCTGCTTCTTAGTGATCTTTTTAAACTCATATATTCTGACATCATTTCCAATTTGCTAGTGAGGTAGAGATGATTTTTTTTTTGGTTTAGAGCTAGGGAATCTAGACCGTGAATCTGTGTTGGCAAGTTTTATTTATTTATGTAATTGATTTACTATCTTACAATGACTTGGCCTGGGGTGTTAATCTACATATTCACACTGTTGTCATAAAGGTTTGAGCCACTTGCTAGCGTATCTATGGTTAGTTGTTGCTCTTTGATTTACTCAGAATTAAAAAATCATATGATTTACTGAGTGAAATAAGTTGTAAGCTTCTTGTTATTTAAGTATCATGATATAATTGTAGAATCTTGCATATCTAGAAGCATATATGTTATTTAAATACTTTTATTTCGTATATCAAAATTAGAGGTGAGGGTTTTTTTTGCGAAGTGAATTTTAACCTTAAATTCATGTTTAATTTTTGTGAGGTTTGTCTGATTTTTGTGTCTTTCTGAGGTTTGTCCGAATTAATTAGGATTTTATAAAGAAATGATCTTTTTGGCTATTGAGAAGGATTTTCATGTTGCTTTTGAGATGCTTTTGGAAAGTTTGGCTTTTGAGGGTGACTGGTACGAGAGATGCTACTACTCTAGGTAGTTTGATCCATTTTGGATGCGAAACCCTAGATCCCTGGATTTCTTCGTACTTGTCTATATGTTGCTCTTACAGGAGATGGTACTCTAATTAGCTGTCAATTTCAATAGAAAAAAGTTGCATGCAAAGCAAATGCATCTCTAGCTTTCGGTCTTTGAAATACATCAGCCAAAATTATTTTCAAATTTCTTACTCAACAAGTAAATGCTTTCATTGCTGAATGAAATCTTAGAGTTCATTGTTGGGTCTTTTTGTGGTAATGCGTTTTTAAGATTTATGCTACTGAATTTGTTCACCTAGAGAAGTTATGTTCAACTTCAAGAGAAACAAGACGAAAAGGTATTATTGGTAATCAAGATCTCTATATATTGTTTCAATAATTATATAACCAAGCAATCTTAGCTTGATTTCAAAAAGGAAAAATCTCTTTATTCAGCATGTGAATTTTGGTATGTTCTCTGCATGAGTTATCAATTTCCTTCTCTATGGCAGAGAGTAGGAGATTCCCAGACTTGCTCAAGTCAGTAATTGACATCTTTAATTAATATTTGATCTAGTTTTTTGAAAAGAAATTTTTTATTTGGATACGTTAATATTTTATCTAGTTTTGTGATTAGTTTCTATTTTTTTTTGTGCTACGAGTTTGGATAAGTGCACTGGTAGTGAGATGGTTGGTTGTATATATTTGTTCCTACTGTACATATGGTCAGGCAATGTTTCTTCACTTTTGCCTTGCAAAGGAAAGAGGTAGAGGCTACTATTTAAGGTGAAGAGGTGTATTCATGGTTGCCTCTTCTTAGT
The DNA here is from genome assembly GCA_003255025.1 of Datisca glomerata. Lineage (NCBI taxonomy): Eukaryota > Viridiplantae > Streptophyta > Magnoliopsida > Cucurbitales > Datiscaceae > Datisca > Datisca glomerata. Next base: position 1,996,435 of record QANY01011952.1, on the reverse strand, counting down.
TTTATCTTATCTGTTTCTACTCAAATTTCAGAGTAGGAAATCTAGAAGTTTTCTTGTTTGCCTTTTTACTATGTTCTTTTTTGGAATAATTGTTATTGATGTTGTTTGTAATGTTATCTTTTGACTTATATTGAACAGTTCATTGAGGAGATATCATTAGTGGAAGAGGGTTAATAAATGTTGTTTATATATGGTGTTCAAAATTTTATGTTGATAAATTTCTATTGTTATCTTGGGCTTTGTAAACTGTTTTTGAATGATCTCAGGATTGATATGAGTTTATAGAAATCTTTTTGGAGATTCTGGGTTGTTATCGTAGAAGTGGGCTGGATGGGATAAGATAATTGTGCTTCTTACTTTGCTCGTAAAATTTCATCCTTACTTTATTATCTTTGGGTTTGTTGCAGGGTGGGACGTGTTTGTTTTTATGCTGGCTAGATGAAGGGGTTAATGTGCATGTTCTTTTTTCTGTTTTTATGTGGCTTTAATTGTACAAAAGACTTGATAATTCATTTTCTTTTTATGTAGTTTTTTCTGTAATGAGCCTTGAATTATCAGTGTCTAAAAAATCAACACCAATGTAAGTGCTTTGGGTTTATATAGTATGATATCATCAATGTTTGGCCTTGAACTAGCAATGTTTCGTTGTGATTACATGGCTATTCTGTATCACTATTTTACCTTTATATTTTATAATCACTTGGAACTTACATGTTTATCAGTCTCTTTATCTTTATTACATGTTTAAGTTCTTGGAGAAAACAAGGATTAGTGGATAGATGACTTTGTGTGGTATATTGTTATGTATAATAGGTAACACTATAGAGTTTTTTCTTTGTTGCATAAGTTGAGTTAAGAGTTAAAATCAAATTATCTTTGAATGTTGAATTTACATCAATGATCAGTTAAGCATAATTTTCTTAGTGTTTTTTTTATAAGTCAGGTAATTATTGCTATATTATTTCACATTGGGTTAGGTGAATGGTTAGGCTTGTGGTGTGCTTACATTAGGTGTGAGGCTCCAATCCACTTAAGGGACCTACATGGCCAAAGGACATAGTTTCCTATCTTCCATAGATTGTTTTGTAGTTATTCTTTTTGGTTCTACCTTTTTGTTTGTAAATATCTCACAGGGAGCAAAATGATAGAATTGAGGGAGCAAAAATCAGATTAGATTTTTGGGTTGGGAAGCAAAAGCTCATATATAAGTGCTAAGTGTTTTTGTTTTTGTACGTTAAGTTATTAATCACTAATTTTCATGTGTTATTAATCATTAATAATTAATTTACATTATTTATTTCTCTTTGGTCATATTATATTGAATAGTACAATTTTCCACACTATTTTCTAGATTTAATTTGTAAAAATAAATTCCTTATTTTTCTCGATTGTTTAAAAATATGCAGTTACAATTATACTTCAAAACATAGTCAACAGAAGCAAGCAAGTCACATGTTGCCTCGACATCGGTTTTTAAAGTTTCATAGTTAGATGTGGAGTCTTACTAGATTTTAATCCTTCTCTTAGAATATTACTTTTCTTTGTTCTGTGTAAAAATCAATATGTATTTGTCATTTGAAACTATGATTTTTAGCGGAAAATAGTTTGTAACAATTTTGAGTAATAAAATAAAAAGTTATGTGATGTTATTAATTTTTTGATATTTTATCAAAAATATTATTTTTTTTAAGTTTGTACAATGGCAAGAATAAGTAATATAAAAAATTTATAATAACGTGATGTTGCACATCATATAGCATAAAAATACAATAAAAAGTCTTTGACAGTGTTTAAAAAATGCTATGGTAAGTGTGTCATAGCATTGGAAAATGCTATGGTAGGTCTGCCAAGCATTAAAAATATGGTATCGTAAGTCTGTTATGGCATTGGAAAAATATTATGGTAGATCTGCCAAGCGTTGAAAAATACTACGGTAGGTCTTTAACAACAATGAAAAAACACTACGGTAGGCCTATCATAGCGTTTAAAAATGCTATAAAAAGTATTTTGGTAGCAGCGAAAAAGCGCTATGGTAGGGTTGGATTTTTAATAACGTTGACAAATATAACGATTAGAAAAATGCTATGAAAATGCTACGATAGTGTTTTTTGGCCACTATCGTAATGTTTTTTTGTTGTAGTGCCATTGTGTTGGGGTTGGGGTTTTGCCTGAGTCCTTTTGGGTGTTTGACGAAATGTCCCAATGATCCTGCTTTTGGACAATCTTATGGAGGAGGGTAGTTTTTCGCTTTGTCTCGGTTGATATTTTGGGTTCAGGGTCAGCCTCATGTTTCAGCAGGGTAGGTGGTAGAGTCAAGGGAGATGGTGGTGGAGTAGATGGTTTGGATTTAGGAGACTGAGTTGGGGTTTGACTAGCTGGTGGTACGGACTCGCGGGGAAGATTGAAGAAGAAGGAAAAATAGGGTAAATGCTCACGTGTCCATTGAAGTTAAAAATTAGAGTGATGTGACGTCGTTTTATTTGTCACGCATTACCAACAAGGCATTCTGTGATAGACCGTTAGTTTATGGTAACGAAATAGCTACTAAATGATAAACGTGGAATAACAATATAACTGTAAGCTCTTATATGAGACTTTTCAAAGTAAGAAGTTTAAAATGAAAACTACTTCAAAGTGCAGTAGTAAAACTATATTTTCCCCTAAAAAATAACATTCAAGATTTGTTTGTATGGTAAGCAAACATATTTTTAAAAATATTGTTCTATTTATTTTTTTGTCGGTGGTCTTTAATTTTTCATCCAATAATTTATATCAGACAGATGGATGGGATATGTGACGTGATAATTTAAGTTAATATTTTGTTTGAAAGGAAAGATATTTTGTTTGAAAGGAAAAATATTTAAAAAATTACAAAACAAATCTTTATAATGTGTCACACTACAGTTGAGCCCTATGTCCTACTTCAGATGTTTTATGTATACGTCTTTATAAAATCTATACATATGTATATATTTACGTTTATATGGACATAAAAATTTTTTGTGTATAGAAACTGTAAAAATGTTCTTTAAGACAAATATGCAAACAAATTTTCTTCTACATAGATTGTAATAAATAAATCTATCAAATATTTTTTTAAATGCACCACAGATCATAGCTTAGAAAACAACAACCTGACAGTTTCCCAAGGTTCGCAATTCTCAATTCTTCCACAGTTATACAAAATCCATATTATTTAAGAAATTTTGCAGAATAGAAAATTTTATGGACGTTGATTTAAGAAATAACAATTTTTCAATAATTTTAGATAAATAACATGTTTTTTAATCTGTCAATAATTTTCGATTAAAATACTCTTAATCTAAAATATGGTTTGTTTGAAGAATTTCTGGGTATATAGATGATATATTGTGGGATAGATGCTTAATTTAAAAAGTAATTAATGTTAAAAATTTTGAAAAATTAAAACCCCATAACCACTCGACCAAAACTACCACAATATTTGAAAACACTTCAATCCCGCTCAAAAAAATTCTTTGAAATATTCTGATCATTTTTTATAGTATGGTTCGGTTCATTTTCCTTGTTTATTTTGGTTCAGTTCGATTTCTCACATAATAAAAAACTGCATTTGCTGTTCGGTTCTCTGAAACTATTTAAACGTATCAAACCGAACCAATTACACCTCTAATTATCACTAATCAAATCATCTCAAATAAAAAATCTATCAATCAACCATCTATAGACTAAATACTAAAAGCTTTTCGAGAACAACTCTAAAATCAACGAACAAAGACAATCCTAAAAATTATTTCATGAGACGATGAAAAATTGAAGTCTATCGGCTAATAGATTGTTGAACATTAAAATATCAATTACGTTGGTTGTAGTAATTAATCAGTTATTGATTTATTCAAATGTATGCTAAGGACATAAGTTGATTCTTCCCGAATCAAAAGTTTTTCTTATTGGTATATCATCTATATACCACTAATTTATCCTGAAAAATCCTTTTAATTCTAAAATCTCTAGATCAACATACATTAAACAAGGAAGAAAGAAAAGATGAATGAAACGATGATAACTCAATAATGGTAGAACAACAAACAAACCATCAATGTCTGCATCTATATAGAACATGAATGAATAAACTCAGAATGGTGTTGATTTTCTTTCAACCGAATAACCCAGATTTTTCTTCAAAAACTTGAAAACGTAAAGCTTTGTGATAGTCTAACGTTAATGGAGAATGAAAGAAACCAAAATGATGTTGATTTTCCTTCAAACAAAACTGAAAATCCGGACTTCATATCAACCTAATGGTAAAAGATAGTTTCCATAACTGACATTCACTAAAAAAAAAAGAAATCAAATCAATCAATTTTTATTAATTTAATTTAGATTAAAAAAATATACATTAAGGATAATATTTAAATTTTTCTAAAATCGTGATATCTCATTAAGTGAAATAGCCACACAAAATCTAGTTTTTAAATATGTCAATGAAGGTTAAATTGTCAACCAAAAAATCAACAACTGGTCGATGATGAGACATTCAAAAACTTATGTTTACCTAAAATTTTGAAAAACCTATTATAAACTCTCAAAATTTATTTATTTAATACAATTACTTTATTATTTTTAACCATGGTGGTGTAATCACCTCTCGTAAGTCTCAAGTAGAGTGATCTAATGATGTTATCATCAAGGTGCTGGTGCTGGTACTGGCCAGTACTGTAAAATTTTGTAATTTATAGACGAAAGAGAAAAATAGTTACATACATTGTACATATTGTTCACAATTTCATTACATGAGTTCATTTGGTACATTCCATACTGAACAGACTAGCTAAGCTATCTTAGAAATACCATTATCCTCCTCAACCGTTACCACCTATCTTCTCTGTTTCCTAACCGACCGAGTTCTTCTGTCAATATTCTCTTCGACTTGTTCACTCCATTAATTAAGTGATTCAGACAGAACCAAAATACAAACCAGAATTTTGTCATTCTCGTCTTTAGTCCTTCTTTCATAGCAATACCCATCTACCAAATTGAGATGAGCATCAAAGAGAAGAGAGAAACAAACTCATAAATCAAGATAATAGTCTCTCGATCTCTTCACTGATCATCCCATTTCTTGAGCAGCTGAAGCAATATTTCATTCCATGTATCTACAGGGCCAGGCAAGCACCAATGGACACAGTCATTCTGTACACGATCACTAATTCCATTAGCAAAGGGAAAAGGATTCATATATGGTCCCGGATGCCCATCAGGCCTCAGTAGAGACAATTTAGTCACATCCAGTGCCTCTATTTTCAACCCCACAAATTTCTCACCATTTTCCTTTGCTAATTCCACTTCCTCCACATCAATTCTCCTCATCTCCGCATCCATTCCTTCAATCTCCTTCTCTTCTTCCTTATAAGGCTCAGTTTTAGAACAAGCACCAACCTTGTCCCAATCCCCTTCAAAATGTGAAGGTGAAAATGTTATTACAATTACATGAACTCCATTCTTATCATTTCCCTTTCTCTCAATTATTGTCGTAAGAGCAGTTCTTAAGGCCTTCCTATACACATCATAAAACCCAATCTCAGTATGATTAAGACCAGGGCAGTAATGACATCCCAATACTAAATCACCCTCCAAATACACAGCAGGATGAAGAAACCAATGCCCAACTGATAAGACAATCAAATCTAAATTACCCATTTCAGCTGCCCATCTCTCATCAACATAATCCAAATATAATTTGTTGTAATTGGGCTGTCTTTTCAATTTTTCAATCCCTTTTACTAAAAAAGGTGACCAGTAGACTGATATGGTGAAATTGTGGGTCGAAAAATGCCATTTACGGAATTTATTGTCATCCCCATTTGAGAAAGTTAGGTTGGGAGGAGAAACAATGGATAAAATGCAAAGAAGAGACTCTAATTGGTTTCTAGCCATTGAATCACCAACAAATGCTAAGTGTCTGTTTCTAAGAAGCTTTAAAAAAGTAACTGGTTCGAACCTTGGGAGGTCACATTCATGGGGCTTCCACCTCCAGAAGAGGTAATCGAAATCAGGTCTGCCATGACTGATGCAATTTTGGCCCTCTTTTATTGTACCGCAGGTTGTGCCATTGTACAAAGGGCCCAGCTTGTCTTTGACCCATTTTCCATCCGTGTACTCGCATTGAGCTCCATTGGGTATTTCCTCTTCTGCCATGAAAAATAAATGCAGATTCTTTCAAATTTAAAGATACCCATTTTCAATGTTCTAAAATAGACCCATTTAAAATCTAATCAAAATACTTATGACAGTAAAAAAGAAAAATAAAGAAAAACGTATACCTTTAGGAGAAGAAGAAGAAGAAGAAGAAGAAAGGGAAGAGGATGACAGGGTAATAGGAGGAAGATGATAAGTGGGAGATTGGGGGAGGTTAATTTTGATGGTGTGGAAGTATAAGTGAAAGAGAGCTATCAAGAGGAGGCCATAGATGGTCCAAGGTAAAAGCTTCCGAGTGAGGCGAGAGTAAGGTTGGCCTTTGAATGAGTTTATTGCTGTACGCATTTCTTCTCTCTGCTTCTGCTTTCTTTGCTTCACTCGCTGCTCAGTTTTAATGGCTTGTTGGGGTGAGAGGAATGAGGAAGAGAAAAACAAATGGAAAGTTGGAGTAATTTTCACTTTGCAGAGTTTTTTTTTACTAACTTTCCAGAGTTGGGACTGAAAAAGGGAATCTATTTCGTCGCGTATTTAGTCAAAATCAGGTCTTGAAATGAAATCCCAATTATCTCTGGAGTTAGGCCACCTAATCTGTCTACAACTATTTTATTGTCTGTTGTTCTTTGTGCGCCCCCCCCCCCCCCCCCNCCCCCCCCCCCATCAATATAGATTGATAATTATCACATCCAAGAACGGAAAAATTGGTTTAAAGATTAAAGTTTTTTTTTCTTATGGATAAAATATGTGCTTAGTCTTATATCTTACACCCTCTTTTAATTTGGTCTTTATGACACTAATGAACAAACTTGGTAATTAGGACATCCGAACAATTTCATTAGTTGATCTTCAGGCCCAAGAACAGAATAGAAAGCGAGATTGGTACAGGAATATCCCCTATAATTATTATGGTCACGATTACAGGTCCAATATCTTGCAATTTTAAGATGTTTCCTTGATGGTGATCTCTCAGCCCAATAAAAAAAGCCTGAATTTACATAAAGAACATACAAAAAATGGTCTATGTGCGTAGGAAGAAGGCAATGTTCAAGTAGTCTACATATTATCACTTAAAAGGTATATCAATTTATCAAGGTAAACCTACCGTAAACTAATTGAAACCCTAAAATACGACTGAGACTAACTTGGGTGTCCTCTTTCAGTATCACCATGGGTGTTGTTCTAATTTTAGTAATTAAGCAGAGCACTCTCATAATTAATAACTCAATGTGAAAATTTTCAAAATGTTATTCCGCAATTGATATTTCATTATTTCTCGATCTAAAAATTTAAAATTTAAGCCAAAAAGAAAAGAAAAAGTTTAATGGCATATAAATTATTAAGATCTCTTAATTATAATTTACTTCATTTTCTTAGGATAGAATTTTTTTAACCTCCAATTGATCAAACATATCTTCTATTTAATTTGAAAATGTGGCATCTTTAAGCATGCCATCCTCAGTATAACTTTATTTTTTGACCCAATAGATCTATCACACTTCGGGCTTACTTTATTAACAATTTATCCTATTGGAAAGTCAATTTGTGCGAAGAGTATCTGAAGTTGATGTGTGATTTAATCACTTTCTTTGAATCAACACATGTATCCTGATATGTAATATTTTGTAAATCAAGAATCTTTTGAACTGTACGGGAATTAAAATGAGATAATGATAAAGCACCTGAAGAAATCTCATATATATTTTCTAGTTGGGACTTTTGCCCACCTAATGTTGGATACGTTGTCTCATCAAAATGACAATTAACAAATCTTATTGTAAACACATCGCGTGACAGGAGCTTAAGATATTTAATTATTAAGGGAAGTTCAAATTTAATATAAATCTCAAGCTATCTTTGCGTACACATCTTTGTGTAATGTGGTGGAGAAATTGGAATATGCAAAACACAGCCAAAAGTTCGTAGATGGAGAAAATATTTAGTTCTTCTCTTGAGATAAGTTGTAGTGGCAATTACATTTTTTAAGCAATGGCCTAATACGTACCAATGGTACAACATGTTATATAGCATGTCCTAAAAAGGAATAAGTAATTTTGACATCCTCAATAATAGCCTAGTAATTTTGCTAAATCATTTTGAGTATGGGTATTGGCAATATGATGTTCAACATCAATTCCTATTGACATGCAATAATCATCAAAAGCTTTTGATGTAAACTCGACAATAGTGTCACAATGAATCATCTTGATTAAATAATCAGAAAATCATGCTTGTAAGCAAATTTTTTTATCCAAGAATCTAGCAAAAACGGCGTATGAGTGGAGAAATGACTTACATGTGATCAGCGTTAGTACAATAAATTATTAAAATGGACCACTTGATAGGTGTATATCTCATTGACTATGTTCTAAAAATGTAGGAGATTCGATCACAATTTCCGTCAAAGATGGCTTGATTATCGATTCTCCTTCAGATCAATCTTTGCATGAAAAATCACTAGATAAAAGAATCTTTTGGTTCTTTAATGGATGTATGTGTGAGTTATTTATAATTTTTCTCATCACTATAGATTCAAAATGCCCCGATCATGCAGAAGAACAAAAGTCTTTCAGTTAGTGAACTTCTGGTCCATCACATTATCTAACTCAATTGACCTTTTAGTTGCGTATATAACTTGAAGGACAAATATTCATGTTTCTCTAATATTTTCTTCTCACTAAGGCATATGAAGTAATGCATATATACTCCGATCAATGGATATAGAAACCATAAATGCGAATGACTCTAAGATGAAGCAAGATTCTTTTGGACATGGAATAGAATAATGCGTCATTGATAATAAATTATGTTCTACTGGGTAATATAATTTTGGCTCTTCTAGAGTCATCAATTAATTTCATTGTACGAGATATTGTAATTACAACTATTTCTTCTAATGTCAAATGAGAAAAATATATTTTCACTCTAAGAATTGTATGGGTTGATACCACTATCTATCATACATACATCTTAGACATTATTTTTTTACTCCTTACGTAATGTGTAAAGTTTTATTTAGGAAGAAACTTTAAAAAAGATTTGTAGTCTTGTTATTGGAACCAATTAAAGAAATAAAAAAATTAAAATATAAAAAAACAAACTTAATCAATATGTGCATGATCAACTTATTTATATGTTCTTTATTGATTTTTTAAGAAAAACAGAAATGTCTAAGTGGGTTATACCAATAGGATCATTATGATCAATAAATTCCATGTCCAACTCTTTCCCTTCATAAAAGCTTGTATACGTTAGCCAAATGTCTAGGCATATGATAGGAATGTGACCAATGACCTTTTGCCCTCACATCTATAAGAAAATTTCTTTGTAATTTGTGGAAGGCTTATTTTGTAACTCTTTCCATTCTCTTTGTTTTTCATCTATCTAGTGGACAATGTGGGTTTTTTTACTACTAGATTATTTACTGTTATGATTTTAACCACCATGAAGCCAATTATTTCAACTATGCCCATGGCGACGCCTATGACAAAGCATTTACTTTATGGAATGAAGTTGAGCCAGTTGAGCGAGACTGATGATTTTTTCATCAGAAGTTCAATATTTTGCTCAGCAACGAGTAATCAAGAGATTAGTTAATAGTATTTCTTAAATATTGACTCTCGATATTGTTGTTGTAAGAGCATATTTTAGGCATGAAAATGTAGAATAGTTGTTCTCTAACATATATTTGTCAGTAACATTTTCTCTGTATAATTTTAGTTGAGAGCGAATTCTGAAAATTTAGAATTATATTCAACTCTAATTTAAAATCTTTCAACCTCAAGTGCATTCTTTCATAACGAGCTTTAAGAAGTATTATAGTTTTCATGATGGTCATTTCTCTTTGAAACTCTTCTAGAGATCAAGATGATATTACCGATAGTTATTTTGTATTCAATCCTTCACGTAAATGATGGTAAAGGAATATCATTGCTTTAGCTTGATTTCCTTCTTTAATCGTATTCTTTAAATTCATGACATCAAGGTGAATGACCGCATCAAGAGTCCATGGCAAAATAAATTTTTACCCGAAATGTCAAGAGTAATGAACTCAAGTTTTATAAGATTCAAAGTAATTATGTAATTAAAAAAACAAATAAATAATGTAAAAAGAAACATTACGCCAGTAATACATTTATTTAAAATATGACATTAGATCATTCTAAGGACTACAGATAAATGAATAACTCGAACATGGCAATAGGTATTAATTGCTATAGTAATTAGCTCTTCTTTAAACAACCATACATTCAACTTTCTTATTTGGGAAGAAAGTTGAACGAGTAGTGGTACCAATAATGATATGCTTATGTCATTATCGTTGCAGCAAAATATTTGTTATTTTAGTTTTATTAGTCGCCTATATGTTTGGCAAATTATAATTTTATTATTTCTTTTCAGATTGAGAAATTCCTTTATTTAATATAATAAAATATTTGAAGCATTATTTCAATATTACGATTAAACATAAGTTATTGTTTATTATTCATTAGAGTTATGTATGTACCTTAAATTAACAAATTAGGCTAGACCTAAGTTCCATTGACAATAAACTTTATAAATCCTGAAAAAATCTCTATAATTAGTGATGTTGATAAGCGTGATCTGCCATACATTACGCTTGAAGAGGGACTATCTGTGTCTAAGAAGTGCAGTTTAGAAATATGTGAGGTTAAGATATGGCTCATTCAATAAGTACTTGCTAGACTATTCAACTATTGTATTCGCTATGTTTAGTTGCTAATAAGATGCTAAAGAGCCAACCTCGTAGTTCACAACTTGTATGATTTTACAGTTTTAGATATAAATTCTCACATCATTATATGTTTTAGCTGGGATAAGATACACCAACATGACAATATTCTCTGTGTTTTATCTCAATTACACGATACTCAGATCCATCTAGTTTCAAAGCCTATCCAAACAATTTTTTTAGTTTTATTGTAGTCAACAAATAAATCCACAGTTTATCTTCTAAAACTAATTCATGCTAATATGATAAATATTAGTTGTCATATTAAAAAAATATGTTGCTTATAAATTGTAACTTATAATCTCAGGGATTTTGGGCACAATTCACTGGTCCTAAGTTAAAACTAGTGGCCACGCCCAGTACTAGTGTAACATCAAGTGGTGAATGGATTGGATTCAAAGGGTTTCTCCTTCTATGTTCTGAGTTAAAATCATCTTGGATGCAAGAAAATTGTTGGGACCATGCCCACTAGTTTTAAAACCAGTGATTTATTTTGACTCGTGTCAGATTTTGGGCACAATGCACTAATGCTGTGGACGAGTCTGGATACAACAGTTAAAAAAGTAAAAATTTATATATATCAATGTTAAAGGATTTTGAAAGAAGGATATGTGAACAATTTAATTTGACCATTTTTTATAATAAGATCAAAATCAGGGTTCACTGTTGTGCTATATATGCAGATATTTGGAATCTTACTGGAATTGCTAAAGATCTTAATGATGTCATAACTTATCTAAAAAGAGTGTTTGAAATTGAAAATCTTGTAAAGAGAAAATTTTGTCTCGGCCTATAAAATTGAACATTTATCATATGAAATATACATCCATCAATCAACTCGTATTGAAAATGACCTGAAACACACTTATATGGATAGATCACATCCATTGTGTTCTCTTATGGTTGTAGATCACTTGATATTATCTTCAAGAAGATGATGAAGAAGTTCTTGGTCCAGAAGTGTCATAACTCGGAGCAATTAGTGCTCTTATGTATCTTTTAATCTACACACATCCCAAAATCACAATTAATTTGATATGCAAAATGCCAGTAATCTTAAATTATGATCGTAAATAGGTTATGTATTTACTTATAATAATATAGTTATATCTTGATGATTAGTGAATTAAACTATTGTAGCTACTTATTCAAATAATTGAAATACTTGCAATCCATAAAGCAAGTAGAAAATGCATATAGTCAAGATCAATGATACAATATATTAGAGAAACATGTGGATTATCCTCATTCAATCATAATCCTACACTTTTATGCGAAGATAATTGAGCATGCATTATACAACTTAAAGGAGGTTATATAAAAGAAGATCGAACAAAGCATGCCTCACCAAAATTCTTTTTTATGCATGAACTCTAGAAGAATTGAGATATTGGTGTGAAGCAAATTTGATCAAGGGATAATCTTTCTTACTTATTAACTAAAAGCCCTTCCTATTATAACATTCAAGAAACTTGTTTACAATATTACGATGTGTCATCTTTAAGATTTAATGATATTGATGATCATATTCAAGATAAAATTAGGGGAGTATAAAAAGAGAGTCCTCTGCAAACACACTGTAGTCTTTTACTTTGCCAATAATTTTTCCCATTTAATTTTCCTGGCAAAGTTTTAATAAGGCAGTCATACTTTCCTATTATACTTTTTTTCTTTCACTAGGATTTTTTCCCAAATGATTTTCCCTTAAGTTTTTAACGAGACATATTCTATGTATGATAGACATCTAAGGATTGTTTTAATAATATATGAATTAAATGCCACAATTTTCAACTCTCCCTATTTCGGCGATGCTGGCGCAACAACAAAAAATAAACAAATTCACCAACGTCACGACACTGGCGTGATTTTAGATATTTTGTGTGATTCTTTTTGCTCCAATCTTATCCTTGACGAACCCTAATTTATAAATAGAATATTTTAGGGTTCTTTGAGAGGGAAGAGAAAAAGCTCTTGGAAAGGAGAAGAACAAGATCTAACCCATAAACAAATTTCAACTCCAATTTCCTCTTCAAATCCAATCTTTCTTCTCTTTTTTCTCTATGTTCATGAATATTGTTAGGATGTTTTCTTCTTTTTGTATGTTTTAATTTTCTAATCTAGGGATACGACGTAGCCAAATCATGATTATTCCTTAATTTTGGTTCTATCTTATTTCCAGCTCTCCTATTTACAATTTAATTTAAATTCCTAAATAAATAGGAAAATTTGATGCCCCGGCCTCCATGGGTTCACCAAAAACGTGTGCGGTTCATCAAATAGGAGGTTCATCAATTTTTTTTGGGTTCACCAAATATGTGTGGGGGTTCACAAAGAACTTTCGGTATCCATGCCGAGAAAAAGATCCCGGCCTGTAAGTGTGATCCAAATAAATATGATAAGCTTTCTTTTTTATAAGCTTCTACACAATGTCGCCTACTAAGAAAACTTAGAACATGAATAAAATTAAGAGAAACATGTGATTCTCTTCTTTTCCTTCTTTCTTCATGAGCTAATTTATCTATTACATTCTATTATTTATTAATCTTATATTTAATAAAAATTTAAGAATAAAAAAGCTATGTTTCTTAATAGAAAATCTAACACCGTAAACAGGCTTGGTAATAAATACAAATACATTACAAATTCTATTTTTATGTGATGAATCTTTAAATAGTAATGAATCTCGCCAGCACATAAAATTTGGCGTTGAGAACCAAAAGCACCAAGGCGAATGCTCACATGATTCATGAAACATGTTTTGCTTGGAGAGCACCGCTCATTGAAACAAGAAATATATGACATAAGAGACTGCTCGCTTCTTATTTGTATTTATTGCCACACCAAGAGAAAGTCGCATCATCATACTTGTTTTCTAACTACCAGATATCATAACTGCAATTATAAAAAGTAAATTATTGCGCAAAATTTGACTTACAACTCCAGACTTTAGATCATTAATTATTTACATCCATTCCTCTATACATTTTTTTGTCAAATTTTCAATGCCAAAATTTTTTCTGTTAAACATTGTGGAGCACGATTATTGACTAATAGCTGAGGTGTTTTTCTGATTAAATAGATTTCTGAAGAGACAATTTCTCGTGTTAGAAAAATTGACAGAAATAATGCATGAATGACCAACTTTGCATATTTTTGATAATCCAAGGATTAACTTTGCTCATTTAGAAGTTTATAGGTATAAATGGTCAGTGACTCAGTTATGATTACAAGTTGGATTTAGCCCTAATCATTTTACACACAATAGAGCATGATGATGCTAAATGCTTTAAAAATACTATTTAGATCACATTTATTCATCAAATCTTATTTGAATCACAATTTGATACTTTAAATATAAATAAACACTACTCAACTACTTCATGTAAATATAGATATGAAATAATTTTCAAACTTTAGCAACAAACATTCTAAATAGGGGTATTCACGGTTCGGTTCGATCGATTTTAAAAAAAATCAAACCGAACCAATAGTTTCAGTTCGACCATATGTAGAACCGAACCGTCACTTACGGTTCGTTTCGATGACTCGGTGACGTTCTCAGTGAGGAAAATTCAAACTCCTATTAGAGAGGGAAATTTAGAATGTTCAACAATTATGTTCAACTACTACTACAATTTGGCTTTAGATGGAAGCCACATCTTTGATACAATGACAACTCTCTAAAATCAATCAAAGAAAAATAGTGTAGGGTGGGGTAATTCGGGTAAGATGACAGCTCAAAAATTAGTTGTCATCAATGTGTTCTCTATTATGACAACTAATTTTTGGGCTGTCAATATAACTTCTTATTATGATAGTGAAAAAAATCTTTCATTGTTTTATGGTGTAAATTAATTTAATATTTATCCCAAAGATCAATTTATTTATGAAAATGTCATACTATATAATCAATCTAAACCTAATTTAAGCCTGCTATCTCGAACTCCTCTCTCTGCTACTCGCTCGAACTAAAAAATGCCATACAAACTCGTAGCTCTCTCAAACTCCTCTCTCTCAATCTGAGCCTGTTCTCTCTCACTCTCAGCCTGCTCTCTCTTTCTCTCCCTCTCGAGCTTTCCTCTACACTGCTTTCTCTCTAGCTCATCTTTGCACCTCTCTCTCGATACTCATCTCTCTCTACTACTCGCTTGTCTCTGATCTGCTCTCACTCGAATCTCAGCCTCCAGCGACGCTTCTCGCTCTCTCGCGGTGAGTTTGTAGTTTTTCAGCTTTATTTAGTGTTATTTTTTCTGATTTAGTTTTATTGAGATTTGAAGTTTAGATTTTGAGTTAGGATTTTGATTTTTTGTGACTTTTATGTTCTTAAGATTCTTGGTTAGCGATCTAATTCTTGTTTTGGTTTTCCTTACTAAATGAATCTTTCTTGAGTTCTGTTTGTATCTTTTATATGTGTGCTTAAGTTTCTTGGCTATCGATCTAATTCGTATTTTAGTTTTTCATGAAGAACAGTATATCGACTTAAGAATATAGTTTTTTCTCGTAAAGTTATTTTCAAATCGTTGACTGTTTTGGAAGATTTTTAGGTCTGTTTTTCCATGTGTTTCTTTTAGCAATTATTTCATACCTAAGAACTGTATGCCATGAGAAATAGAGAGTCTGTTGAAGAAGTTAAAAAAATTTCATTTCTGATTTTGCCTTTTCCTTCTTCATATAAGTTATATAGGATAGTTCATGGCTGTTATAAAAGCCCTTATGACCTTTGATGATTGTAGTCTTTACAGTTCCAGGATGTACCGTATTGATGGTTACTCTTGAATTTCTTGCCTGTAAGATATCAAGAGAAACTTAGGTGAGTTATGCAAACCTTTGCCTTTATACCATGGTATTGTTTTTTGTCCATAGAAGTTCTTAAGATTCAATGTGCTTGCTGGGAGGAGAACATAAGAAAATATAAGCATTCTAGTGAATATGGAATAGGGATTATACTAAAAGAAATAGGTTTTAGAGATTTATCTCTGCTTTATATTATTTTAAAATTCTGCAACTCATCTTTGAGGTTATAATTATATTTGATACGTTTGTGAACATGGTTTTAGAGATTTTTTTTTGTTTTATATTGTTTTATTTTTCAAAAATCCACCATCTCCTTTAATTTTTTTCTTTCTTTATGCACACATAGGCATTTGGCTGGTGATTCGCCTACCATGACGGGTGTTTGGGGCCTACAAGTGGCGTTTGGGCGCCAAATGCCGCGGTAACAGGCGTTTGGCTCGTGTCCTAATGACACTAGCCAAATGCCTGTCTGTGTGGCTTTTGGGGCCCAAACGCCACCAGAAAGCCCTAAACGCCAGAGACGCAGGCGCTTGGCATATGTCAACTTTTAGAGGATATAACTTTTGACTTGGGTGGAACCACGTGGGCCGTAGATGTCAAATCGAAGCTTATTCAGATATCTACATGATTGACCAGTTTTGGGTCCAAAAAACACTACTTTAAGTACTTTCGGAGGCCTGAAAGATTTTTAGGTCTTATTTTTTGAATTTTTCGTAATTCTCATCTCTTTTAATTTTAGGGTTTTTTATATGCTTATAAATTAAAACGTAAATATTTTATTTTCTAAATTTTATGGGGTTATAATTTATAAAATTTAATGTTAAAATTTCAAATTGTAATATTGAATTTCAAACTTTTAGCGGATATGTTCGATTTATAGATAGAATCTGACTTTGAGGGTTATACGTGTTCGTCAAATCGATAAATCCTTATTTATCGACCATCATAACATCACGACCTATAATTATATATGATGAAATCTCGTCTCGCTCGATACTTGTCACAAAAGCACAACAACATTATCAGTGACAACTTTTAACGAGTTTATGAATAAGTGTTCAATTGTTTCGTGAATCTTTAATTAATCCGATCTAAATTCATATAGTAAGTGAGTGTCAATAATGTTTGCATTGAAATAACGAGTTTTTTCTATTTTTATTGATGATTTTTCCAGTGTACGATAAATAATTACAAAAATATCAATTTAAAGAAAAATTGTGAAGAATGGAGATTAGAGCCATATAAATGGCGATTATGAGCAAGAAAGTGGCGATTGGGAGGGAGATTGGCGATCGCCTATTTCAACATGGAGTTTAAGAACTGAAACAGGCGATTGAGACAATAAACTGGCGATTGGGTTCAACAATGGTGATTGACACCTTTAGGATGACGTTTAGATGCTAAAAATAGGCGTTTAAGGACTAAAAATAGACGATTAGGTTGTACGTATTTAATGAACCCCTCTCAAGAATTATTATTATTTTGTACGTATTTGATGAACCCCAGTACGTAATTGGTGAACCCCATTACGTATATGGTGAACCCACTACGTAATTGGTGAACCCCTTCAAGAATTATTCTTTAGTATGTATTTGGTGAACCCCACTATGTAATTGGTGAACCTCTCCAAGAATTATTCTTTTGTACGTATTGGTTGAACCCCATACGTAATTGATGAACTCCACTATGTACTTGGTGGACCCCTCCAAGAATTATTTTGGTGAACTCCATTATGTAATTGGTGAACCCCTCCAAGAATTATTCATTTGTACTTATTTGGTGAACCCCACTACGTAATTAGTGAACCACACTATGTAATTGATGTACCACAGTACGTAATTAGTGAACCCTTCCAAAAGTTATTCTTTTGTACGTATTTGGTGAACCCCACTACGTAATTGATGAACTCCACTATGAATTGATGAACCTCAGTACGTAATTGGTGAACACCTCCAAGAATTATTCTTTTGTACGCAATTGGTGAACCCCATTATGTAATTGGTGAACTTATTATTTTGTACGTATTTGCTGAACCCCACTACGTAATTGGTGAATCTCATTACGTAATTGGTGAATCTCATTACGTAATTGGTGAATCCCACTAAGTATTTGGTAAACAAAAAAAAAAAACCTGCTAACTGCTGGGTTTTTTATGGCCCAGATTACTCCAAATATAATCTAAGAATCACAAAATTTCATCATGAATGCCGGAAATTTCTTCCTGGCATCATAAAATTTCCCATTTTGTCATGCCTTTTTTGTTCTAAACATTGTTTTCACTAGTCAAATTTTACACGTTTTACCTTTTTTTCTTCTATCCATTTTTGTCTTTCTTTATTTCAATTTTTGTTTTCATGGTCATAATTTTGTTTTCCTTTTTATTACTTATTTATGTACACTTACCTTATGATGTTTATTTTGATAACGAGGATTCTTACCCAGTCATGTTTTTTTATTGTGATAATGTGCATTTTGATAAAACTTGTTAATTTTATCATTTAGTTTCACCTAAGTTTATTTTTCCTACAATGGACTTTGAGATTTTAAGAATACCAAATCTTATCGAACTACTGAGATGATGAGTTATTATTAAAATATTGAGTTATTTAAAAAATATAAAAATAGATTACTTTTTAATGATCCATGTGCCACCCATAAAGATCACATATTTTTTTCATCTTTGACACAGGACGTACCTAATTGAACATTCTAAAAATATATTTGTTTCTCTTTTTTAGTTATTAATTTTTCTAAAATAATTTCGATAGCATTTGATTGAATTTGACAATCATTTTAATAATGGATGTTATGTGATACTAATACATTCCTCACATAAATAACTCCTGAACTAACTTTGAGTTCTTGTAGACCAAAATATTTTATTTTGAATTGGGCAACAACCAAGTCATAAAATGATTGGTGACTACTCAGAATTTATTTTTCAAAATGTCTTTTTGAATCACCGCTCCACTTCGCAGGCGTGTTGTGACAGCTTGATGACTCCACTAGGGGCAATCGGTCTAATTATTTTTTTAGTATATAGTTATGAACAAGTACTATTATTTTGGACTCTTTCACTTAATTTGTACCATCGTGTGTGACCTTTAACATGTGCCAAATAGATTTTTTTAGATTTACAATTAGAGATACTATTGAAGTTAACCTTCTAGATTTTGAAGGGAATAAGAGCACCGTTTTTATAACATTCAATAAATTATAATCAATAAATTTAATATGAAGTTTCAATTGCGCTTTTTAATGTGTATGATTATTTCCATTAAAATAAGGTGATCTAGTGGTAAATTGTGTTGACCCCAGTCAATGTGACAATTTCGATGATAACAAATAATATGTGAACTAATATTTTAATCAAGAGAGGAGAAAATTGTTAGTGAAAACAATGCAAGGGCATGAAAATTAGAAATCACAAAGACAATTATTTTATTTTCATGTAATTTTTTATCTTTAGGAGCTCATTCACTTTATTTACATTTTAATGGCACATAACTAAATTTGGATACTCTACTCTAGATAGAATTATCCCCTTCTTATAAGATGCTACCTAATACCCATAACCAAAGCATGGGTATATGCTTTATTTTGGAAAGAATATGTGTCTAAGTGAACCTGGATGTATAATTGTCTTAGGACAGGCCAACCTATATTTTAGAGGGGTCTAACCTCTCTTGGACAAGTTTAACCTGACTAGGAGAACATGCCGGACCCTTCCCTAATTTTTCTTATTTTGTGCCAAGACTAACCTCAACTAGACAAAGGGTCAGACCCACATAGATCTTGTTCACGCCGATATAAAGCCCTCCCTCCATCATTCTTTTCACACATTTCAAGCTAAATTCAAGCTATAATCTCCTATATCTTTCTTGAGCATTTCTCGTCCTTAATAAATATTTTTGAGCTTTAATCTGCAAATATTTTAGAGTGAGCGAAATTATTTTTGTTGTGTATGTACTAGAGATTCTATCATTGAGAGAATACTATTTGTAAGAGACTTATGGATCTCGACGAGCTTCATGTCGAGGTCTGATTTGTACCACAACCAATAAGGATTATAAAAATTTTAGTCTTCATCGTTAAGAAGATCGTGAGGGAAAATCTTCAAGGAGGGATTCTGAGAACGTGGACGTAGGGATAGATTTTCCCGAACTACATAAAAATATTGTGTGTCATAACTCTCTCTTTTCTACTCTCTTTATATATACATGCACTATATTTTTAGTATTTAATTTCTCGAATGTTTAGTTCCCACATTTTAATATTATGCATTTGTTATAATTGCTTGATTTTTTATTTATAACAATTAATATTTATTTCAAACAATTTGATTTTCAAGTTTTAAAATCTTTCTTTTTGACTTTTCCCTTAATAGAGTGGTGCCTTATTGATCCTTCAAATTATCCTTAAAAAATGCTCCACCTATGGTTGCCATTACTGAAGACATTGAAATCATATTGGGTGTACATTTGAAATTGATGAAATGATACAAAAAAAGAAGAATTCTCTCACTTGCCTCAATTGTCGAAGTAGAGTTGAAATATGGTGGCATAAACCAATTGTGGAAGGATGCATAATTTTCTCAAAAGTTTGTTCGATATTTTCTTGCCAATCCATGATCCTAGGTGAAGAGATTACTTTTGAAGGACGATGGAGGTGGGCACAATAAGCTAATTCTGAAAAAAATTAAAGAAAGAACTTTGTCCTTGAATGATGATAGCATTTTAAGAAAAAATCACAAGATTTCATTCAATATTCAAAATGATGCATGACGATAAGTTATAGATTCGCTTTTTCCAAGATAGTTTGATAGATCTCATTGGTACATTCAATTAGGCAACCAACACATTAAACATGTAAAGATTTAGCTGATGCATTTCTAAAATTGTATGACTCTTGAACATTTTGAATTGCAAAGAATGGAGAAAACATATTAAAAGCTTTGATGAGTATCCATCCACAAAGGTTGAGAGACATGACTGCTTAGGCACAATTGATGATAAAATAAGAAATCTTCTCCCAAGTATAAGTTTGTTATAATATCAAATTGAGTACGGGGTCATTCCTCAAAAAAGTTTATATGTCTAAAGCCCCTAATAAAGTTGAAGTAAATTTTCGTTTTGACGATTTGAAGGTGATATTATGTTCCAAGATTGATATTAAGTTGATTTTAAATTGATACAATCTTCATTATCATGTATGAGTTCTTCTAAATGAGAATTATCATGTACTCACTTTCAAAATTCATCACTACTTCATTATCAAGAGTTGTATCATTATTACGGCTACTCATGTCAAATATGTCACCTGGTTTTGTATGTACCACAACACGCCAATCTTTATCTTTCTGATCTTGAACGTAATACACAAGGCGTGCTTGATATGCAAAGATGATGGTCCGTGGTAACAAGTGTAAACCCAAATTCATCAACTTTTCTTCTAGCATTCGTGTTATCAGTCCAGTCACACTTAAATAACACTACTTTGAACTTATCATAGTAGTTCAATTCAAAAATCTTCTTCAATATCCCATAATATTTTACTTCTCCTGTTATTGGATTGGTATCCCTCAAACGTGAAAAACTAGTCTCAATAGTTACTAAAATCACACAATTCTGTGCCTTTAGTGTTGCATCACTTTCTTTGATGCGAAATACAAATTTATTTACATTAAATCTTGCATATTTATTTACCACTCTATTTGGACCACGAGCCAACCACCTTATTTCATCTGACACTTTATTCTTGTTGGCCTATTTAATAAAAGTATATTCAGAATTAACTCACAATTTTTTAATATCAAAATCACCTGAACTTAACTAACAAACTTAAACTTACATAAGTTTGAAGCCATCCAACAAATTTTTCATGTACCAAACATTGGACCTCGTTTGGGGCAGGTCAACGTCGATAATTTTCCATCCTCACGTCTACTTCACATTTTCTACATGTCAAGATAGATGGATTACATAAATATTCAAGAATTAAGTTGAGGGCCTTTGGTGGAGGTTTTTAAAACCGCCACCATACATTAAAATCTTTAGCGGCAGTTTTTAAAAACCACCACCATATGTCAACATTGCTTTTTTTGTTTTCGGGTGGTTACCATAACAGTCGGCGAAAAATCATCGCCAAATGCAGTGTTTCTTGTAGTGCACATAGTTTCTTCCACATTCACATTTCTATATAAAATGAAATTATTCGAATATTCATGTATTTTTTCATACTCCATTCTTAAACCACACAAGGTTTTCTTAGCCTCGCAGGATGAAAGATGCATTTGATTACCATTTGGAAGCATTTCCTCTAACACACTCAATAAATCTGAAAAAATTATCACACTCCACCAATATTTAACCTTTAAATTATACAACTTGAATAATGTAGATAATTTCATGAACTTATTACAATTTGGGTACAAGGCCTTCTCAGCTTCATTAAGTATCTTTTCAAATTTGTCAAGATTATCAAAATAACAATCTTCTACATGAGATCTCTTTATTCCTTTATTTATACAAAATTTATTTTTTTAGAATTATATAATTATTCATGCCACACCCATGTCTGATATCTTTGATCTATACTATTAATTAATAAGTGATTTCTTACCTCAAAGAAAGTGCAACGTTTTGAGATTCTCACATTCCACACACGAACAACGTAAGTAATAAGGGTCATTACCATGCTCCATCGCATACTTAAAGAAATTTTCAACCCAATGTTATATTTTGTAAATGTTCTATCCATTAACATCCATGATTTATCCGTAATTTGTAGATATTCGAAACCCTGTCGTTTTATTGTACAAAATGATGGGGCGTAAAAACCCCATCATTTTACATAGTAGTAATAAAACTACAGGGTTTTTGAACCCGGTCGAGTTAGTATACAAAACTTCAAAGCTTTGATGCCCCATCATTTTAGGTATTAATAATTAAATGAGAGGGTATCAAAACCCAGTCATTTTATTATACAATGACTCAATACGACAGGGCATAAAGACGCCATCATTTTAGATATTAGCAATAAAACGACGGGGATTTTGAACCGCGCTGTTTTATTGCAAAATATGATGGGGCTTCCACGCCCCATCATTTTAGGTACTTTTTACAACGATGGGGTGTATACCAACAGTCGTAAACTAAAAACAAGAAGGTGATATCTACTTGAGGATGAAGGCTAGCATTATTCCCGTCATGTCCATTTTCTGACACCCGTCGTGAAAACGCATGTTTGTAGTAGCGAATTATGTACAAGTAGTTGTGATTGTGGCTCACATCTTCCATTAGTTTTACATCTAATAACAACTAAAACACCCACTATTTCTTAGAGATATGCTTCCCATCCAATTTTTATATAAAGTAACAAACCTGATTGTTATTCACATTTTTCAGGAATCTGCTAAAAGACCTTTAAGGACATGTTAACGTGGTTGTCTTATACAAGTTCTTACGTGTCGATGGAGGAAATCAACCACGGAATCAAGAAGCGAGGATACGAGCCCACCCCGAGGCCACCTGAGGTCTTCTAGACCTCAGGGTCATCTAGAGGACACCTCAGGGACACCCGAGGTGTAGGCCTCATAGACCTAAGGACAAGGCCTTAGAGACACCTAATGCCAAGGCCTCAGGGACACATGAGGCTCAGACCTCGTGGACACCCGATGCCAAGGCCTAGGGGACACCCAAGACCCAGACATCAAGGACACCCAAGGCCTAGGTCTCGGGGAATACTGCCATTCATGGGCCAACATTTCGGATGAGTTTACCCTATCTGAGACTAATCATCTAAAGATAATTGGAAATAGAAGAAGGTGTTCAAGTAAATCAACTTTTATTTTGACTAAGTCCTAATAGAGAGGTTCCCACTTGGAGGAGAACCTGTGCCTCAATTCAAATAGGGCACCTAGATCAAGGTAGAAGTTTGCAAGATATCTTCATATACATTTAATGCATCTAAACCAATAAGAGAAAGGGGAATGAGAAAAGACATGAAGCCCAATACCCAAGGAATCAATCAACATGCGCCTAACATGGTGTTATCATAAGCACTTAATATGGCCTGTCTAATAGAGGCCGAGGAAGTATATTATAGGATACGAGGACAGGTTGTCCTGACACATGAGGTCATAACTTGTTACCTCGTACCTCATCAAACCAATAATAGAAATTTGCGGGGGTTGGTCTGAGGAGGCACCCCATTAGAGGAGAGCCATGCTATTGTTCGAAGACCAACCAAGCCTTAAGGTCAGCTTCTCACTTTAAATACCTCAGTAAATACACTTAAGAGGTATGCAATAACTTTCAACTACTTCACTACTTTACCCTCCTTCATTCTTATACTGACTTAAGTTTTAGAGGGGTAAAAGTGAGACCACCCCCTTTTTTGTCTCATGCTTTACCTTCCCCCTTTACATGTGTGGAGAGAGAAGTGGAGTAGAGATATTGTTGACCTAATCTCACCCCTTAGATTTAGCCATCAAGAATCAACGTCATCTGTGGGAACCAAAATGTAAACATACCTTGCCTTGTCATTTCTACCAAAGAGTTAACAAAATGAGTCATAGATCCAATAGGAAAATGAGATTTAGCCAGGGGCCCGTCCTTTCTGCGCATTTTAGGGAGGCCTCAGTTCCTGAGGAAGTGCCACCCATTGTGCACCAACTAACTTGAAGGGTCAATGTCTGAAGTAACCATCAAACTGAAGGAGACAATAATGCTAAATTGCAAAGGCAAGTCCAACCCCTTAACGTCAGGCCCCTCAAGTTAGGAACCATGATCTAGAGGAGGACATAGAAGAGGAGGTAGAGCAATGAGCCTAGATCGCTAGGAAAAGTATCGAACCACCGTGGGCTGTGCATCCTAAAAACTTTGAGGATCTACGCATGGTGCTTAATGAAAAAAGGAGGGTGTAAACTAAGGTAGAAGATATGACGGACAATGATCTGGGGCTTGGCGCGGAGATCAAATTGCTTCGATAGCATATAGGCGATAAGAGGCGTGTCTGAGCTATGGAGGTCCCCTACTCTGCTGAGGCTATTTTGAACATGTAAAACCTCCATTCACAGAAGATATCATGCGTGTTGAGATGTCCCCATGGTTTAAAATTCCATCCATCACACCCTACGATGACACTAGCGTACCCTACTGAACACTTGAAGACTTTGAAGACTTGGATGGAGGTTTAGGGTACCCCAAAGGCTATCATGTGTAAAACGTTCCCACTTTCACTAGCATCCTCAGCCTGCTCTTGGTATCTGCAACTAAAACCAGGCTCTATTTCATCATTCAGTGAACTTAACAAGCTGTTCATCCACCAATTTCTTAGAGGAAGAGACCAAAGGAAGCCTGCCACCTATCTCCTCACTTTCAGGCAGTAGAGGGACGGGAACCTATGTGACTATGTCATCAATTTTAATGTGGAGGCCCTGGAAGTGGAGGGGTACAACGATGGCATACCCATACAGCAATGATGATCGGGCTAAGTAACAAGAGATTATTATGGTCATTGGCGAAGAAGACACCCATGAGTTTCGCCGAGCTCCTTACGCATGCCCAGAACTATATGAGTGCGGCTGAACTCCTAAGCTTATGAGAAGGGGATTGAACCAAGGACAAGCCAAGGGAAGAGAAGAAAGAACTCATCAACATGGATGGAAGAAGAGGCCTCGTGAGGAGACAAGGCCACTAGAGCCAGGAAAGCCAAAGTCACTATGCTTCGACTGATTTGTTAACTTAACTCCACTAATAGCCCTATGAGAGCATATACTCATGAAAATTGGAGATAAAGTATTGTTGAGGTGGCCAGAGAAATTGAAAGGAAATCTAAAGCACTGAAACAAGAATAGATATTGCAAGTTTCACAAAGACCATGGGCATTACACAACTGAATGCCATGACCTAAAACAAGAACTTGAGAACCTAGTCTAAAGAGGATACCTCAAGGAGTATGTTATCGCCAGACGACGAGAGCATAGTCTACCACCACCAAAAAGGGCCGACAAGGAAATTTGTCCCACAGAAACAACCACTAGGGAAGTAAGAACCATATGGGGAGGACTATACAGGGGTAACTTGAACTGAAGTTATAGAAACCTAGCTCTACAAGCAAGGATGGAACCTAACACCTATTATAATGCAGCCCCATAATGTCTAACTATCTTCATGGAGAGTTGTAAGCCACCAACACTTGTTACTTCATTGCGAACGTTCGAGTCCACTATTTTCTTATCGATGGAGGCAGTTCTATTTACATACTAGGGATGGAAGCCTTGATTCAAATGACTACATTCCCGCTGCCACTAGCCTAGTAGGCTTTGAATGAGAAATCATATTCCCCTATGGGAGTATAGAACCCTATGTCACCATGGGAGAATACCCACATCAGGTCACACTAATGATGAAATTCCTGGTGGTCCACGACACCCAGGCTTACAATGAGATCTTAGGGTGACCTTTTATACATATGGCTATAGCAATCCCCTCATCCTACCACCAAGTCATGAATGAAGTTCCCCACTCTTCATGGTGGGGGAACTGTCAAAGGGGGTAGATGTCCTTTAAAACTGTTACACCATATCACGATACTATAGAGAAGCGCTTATTTTAATGCTCCAACCGAGGTCGTCTAGAGAATGTTATGCCACATAACTAAATTGGAGAGAAGCACCTATTTTAATGTTCCAAGGTGCTGAGGCCATGAACAAAGAGAATGTCACCCCACAAGAAACCCCATCGCAAGTGACACCGAATGACCATGAAGAATGCAGAGCCTGTACGGAACCAACATAAGAAGTTAAGAAAGTTGTGCTGGTTACAGACGACTTAACTAAAGTGACTAAGATTGGGAGTAACCTCAACAAGCAATAAGAAGCTGAGCTAATTAAATTCCTCCAATCTAACATGGATATATTCAACTGGACGTACGAGGACATGCTAGGGTAGATCCAAAGGTCATAGTACATAGGCTATGATTTAACCACGAGGCTAAACCATTCTGGCAGAAAAGATGACAGTTTGACAAGGCGAGGACCGATGCCATGAACGAAGAAGTGGAAAAGCTCTCGGAGGCCCAACTTATCAAAGAGGTCCATTCATCTCAGTGACTACCAAATGTAGTGATGGTGAAGAAACCTAACGGGAAGCGGAGAATGTGTGTTGACTTCACCAAACTCAACAAGGCCTACCCCAAGGATAGCTTCCAACTTCCAACGATAGACCAGCTTGTGGATGACACATTGGGGTATGAGGTTTTATGTTGGATGAATGCTCTAGCGCAATCAGATAAGAATGTATCCATCGTATAAAAAAGATTGAATTCACCACCAAAAGGAGCTTGTATGGTTATAGATCCATACCATTTGGGTTAAAGAACGTTGTGGCACGTATCAACGCCTTGTCAACAAGATGTTTGCATGGCAGATAGGGAGGAATATTGAGGTGTATGTTGACATCATGCTTGTTAAAAGTACCACAATTACCTCCTCTTCACTAACCTAGCCGAAACTTTTTCAACTCTAAGGGAGTACAACATGAGACTCAACCCGCTAAATGTATTTTCGGAGTGAGGGCGAGGAGTTTTCTTAGGCTCATAGTAAATGAAAGGGGGATTGAAGCAAACCCAGATAAGATCCAAGCCTTGTGGATATACAAGAACCTTGAAATGTGAAGGAGGTGCAACGATTGAATGGAAGAGTAGCTGCCCTGAATCAGTTCATGTCCCGAGCCACTGTCAAGTGCCTGCCCTTTTTTCAACCACTAAAAAAGGAAAAAGGATTTTCAATGGTTATATGAGTGCAACAAGGCCTTTGAGCTGGTGAAGGAGTATTAATGGAAGCCACCCTTGTTGAACAAGCTAGTTCCAAAGGAGGTCCTCTTCATGTACCTGGCTACCACTCCAGTGGCAGCTCAGCCCTAGTTAGGGAAGTGGGGAAAATCCAATGTCCTGTGTATTACACGAACAAAGCTCTCATTGATGTTGAGTTGCGGTACCCAAAATTAGAAAATCTAGCCTACGCGCTTGTTACCTCCTCCTGAATACTGAGACCCTATTTTCAGGCACACCTAATCACCATCAGGGTCAGATATCCGTTGAGGCAGGTGTTGATGAAACTTGAGGTATTTGGAAGGATAACTAAGTGGGCTATTGAGTTAGCAGAGTTTATAAAGTTTGAACCAAGGACTGCGATCAAAGATTAGGCTGTCGCTGATTTCTTGGTGGAATTAGCTCTGGCCTCGGTCCAAGATGAAGAAACACGATGGGAATTTTATGTTAACGGATTTAGTAATATGGTTGACAGCAGATCGTTGAATGCCCTCAAGCTCAAATATGCTCTCAAGTTTAGATTTTCAGCCACGAATACTGAAGTAGTGTATGAGGCTCTGTTAGTACGCCTAAGGTTAGATGTGGCCTTAGGGGTGAGAAACCTTATATAATACATAGTGACTCACAACTTGTAATGGGACAAGTGAGAGGGGACTTTCAGGCCAAAGAGGAAAGCATGGAATAATACCTTTCTAAGGTTAAGACCCTCCTCTTAAGACTTGGTAGCCATCAAGTAGACCATATCCTAAGGTCCCAAAATAGCAATGCAGACTCCCTAGCAAGACTATCCTCACCCATGTAGAATGGATGGAGCTTATCATTTGCTATCTTAGTCTCGTAGAAGATAAAACTGAAGCAAGACGAGTTTGAGATGCCTCAGCCCGACACACACTAAGAGAGGGAATCCTATACAGAAGGGGTTACTCACTCCCATACCGAAGGTGTGTGAGAAACGTGGAGGCTGACTATGTCATGAAAAAGGAGCATGAACGCACATGTGGAAACCACAGGGGGCAAGATCTAGGACATAAACTGATTAGGTAGAGTATTCCTGGCCCACCATGAAAAAAGATGCTAAGAAATTTGTGAGAATATATTATCAGTACCAGAAATCTGCCCCTTACCCTCAGCAACTCCCACACGAGCTCATGTTCGTTATTAGTTCGTGGCCTTGTTCTTAGTGGAGGATTGAGCTCATAGGGAAATGGGCAAGTAAAATTCTCCATTGTAGATGTGGACTATTTCACCAAGTGGGTTGAGGTTGAGCCGTTGGTAACAACCACGACCGCTTTTGTTTTGAAAAATATTTTATGAAGATTTGGCATTCTTCATACTATTGTGATGGATAACGGGAAATAGTTTGATATTCCAAGTTCAAGGAATTTTGTGATGGCTTTGGCATCAAGCAAATCAAGCCC
Organism: Datisca glomerata; assembly: GCA_003255025.1. Taxonomy (NCBI): domain Eukaryota; kingdom Viridiplantae; phylum Streptophyta; class Magnoliopsida; order Cucurbitales; family Datiscaceae; genus Datisca; species Datisca glomerata. The sequence goes on along the minus strand of QANY01011952.1, from coordinate 1,967,464 downwards.
TCCCCGGTGCATCCTTAGGCCAATGGACAAATAGATGCAGTCAATAAAATTATCAAGCACAACCTGTAAGTGAGGTTACAAGACCAAAAATGGAGCATGGCCAAAAGAACTTCTCGGGGTTCTATGATTTTATCGAACTACTGCTCGGGGGTCAACGGGAGAGACCCCTTTTGTCTTTCATTTGGGATGGAAACGATGGTTCTCGTAGAAATTGGGCTGCCCACGAAGAGGCAATGCTTATATGATGAGGAGATGAATGATGAATTGAAGAACGCGGAGAACAAGCTCGGCTAAGGACATTAGCATATAAGTAGAGGGTGGCCCACCACTATAATTCATGAGTGAAAGAAAGGTCGTTCAAAGTAAATGACCTACTCCTATGAAAAATAGAGTTTGGGCTTGACCATGTCATGAGCTCCTTGGCCCCAATTGAAAATGACTCTACAGGGTTGTCCGAGCACTTGGGCTGGGAAACTATGAGTTGGAAGATCGTGAGGGAACATACTGAAGCACCCATGTAATTTTGAGCACCTGAAGGTGTATTACCCTTATGTAAATTTATGATTTTGAATATGAATGTACGGTTCAGACATGAATAAAGAAGGCCCTAGATATGTTTATGATCATTCTCAAATACTTAGGCCGTACCCCATTGTCAATGCTACTAATACCATTGAGCTCTTCAAAGTAGAACCAAACCTGATGGATAATATACCGTACCTCATGGTTACCAAGACCCTTGGCCTCTTCAAAATAGAAGCAGACCTAGAGGAAAATAAATCATACCCCACGGTCAGGGCTACTAATACCCTTCGACTCTTTAAAGTTGAATTGAATTCTAGGGCCAAAAAGTTGTACCTCATAGTTGAGGCTACTAGTACCATTGGGTTCTTCAACGCTGAAGTGCACCAAGGCTTATTAGGTCGAACCTCATGACTCAACACCACACTTTAGCCTGAGCCGACAATCATAACAGTCCGCGCTAGGGGGGCAAGGAAGGTCATTACTAAGGCCCCAACAAACAAAGTGCAAGAGCAAAGAATAAGAATAAAGAGATGATATGCCAAACAAAATTATCGATATTCATAAAGTCAAGAAAAATTATATTTTACATTTACATGTTCTCATTATATATTATAAAAAAAAATAAACAAATGAGTGTTTACTGAAAATCAGGTTAGAGGAGAATGAGGAGGAGAAATGGTAGACACTCTCGGGAGAAAGCTGAGGTCTAAAGAAGGGTAATGCTCCAATACCAACTTCCTGGTCATGGCTACGCCAACATCAAACTCTTCAAATAAAGCGTCATTCCTGGTCAACTGAGTCATAGCCAAGTTTAGGTCAGTCGTCAAGGCACGCCTCCGAGTAAGCTCATATTTTGTCTCCTTAGAATCATCTTCGGCCTTGGTTAGATCGTCTTCTACCTTGTTAGATCATCTGTTGCTTTGGCAAGTTTAGCCTTAGCCTTTCTAAGTGCATTCTTAATAGGGAGCTGCTCACGCTACAACATCTAGATAATATTGTGAAGCTTAGTCCTTTCCAACTACAACGCTTTAACCTCTATAGTAGCTTTCTAAAGGTTCATGTCTTTCTCTTGCACCTGTGAATGAATCACCTCAACCTCATACGGGGTAGAACTTAAGTCATTTTATTTGCATCGCACGTAATACGGTAATCCTCGAGTTCTTGGGCCACTTGGGCATGTAGGCATTGTGTGGCCTCTAACTCCCTAGTCAAGCATGCAATGGCCTTATCATGCTGGCGTCGAGTGAAATCTAACTCCTCTTTTAGATGAGAAGATGCCTCAATGTGCAGGCGCCGTGTAACCTCTAACTCCTCAGCATGCTCGCGGCGAACCACCTCCAATTCCACCTCTAAACGGGCAATCTCATTAGACACCCCTGTGCCGTGACCCTTCAGCACATTGGTAAGGTCCCAAACATGAGGCTTGAGCAACTCAGTTTCCTTGATGACGAAGGACCTGTCTTCCTCAACTTTCTGGCCGATACATGGGCGGCATCTAGGTCAGTTTTGAGTTGAGCCCTACGCTGCTCGAATAAAGCACACGTCGTAGATACTTGAAATAAAGACCAGTTAATAAACCTTATTAAAGATAAATTAAACTAAAGAGAAGGACAAACTATGGAAATTAACCTGGATGGAGGCAAAAACACTAATAGAAGAGAGACCTTGGTCCTAAAATCTAACATCCCTAAAGCCTCATCAACCCTGAATCGCCGCCTGTGCTTCTCCAAAAAAGACCCAATCACAGCCATCATCCTAATGAGGAACTTATGGCTTTGGCCGACATTATCATCGTCATTATCAGAGGTAGTCACCTCACAGAGTTCTTTAGTGCCGAAAGGGCCAAAACACTTATCTAAGGTAGCTTCTCCCTGAGACTCCCCAGAGCCTCTAGTATCATGAACGTGAGTGTGTGTGTGTTTATGGGCATCCCTATATCACCACTTCCAACATCCTTAAAAAACCCCTAAGAGTTGGGTCAACTACCTTTACACAAGGGCCTCTGCTAGTACCTTAAACCCCTATAGCACCAGGACCCCCTGAATCGAGGGTCACCCCACCATCTATGGCTATCTCATATTGGGATGCTGAAATAGTGGGAACAATGCCAGGATGTACCTGCTGGCATTGGGGCCTATGACAACATTCGGTACATCCTCCCCATGATCCAGCGGACAATGCTGCCGTCACTTTTATAAAAAGATGTTAGGCCTGTCTCAATAATTATGATGGTATAGAGTCTGACCTCGATGGAAAAGGTGTTGCGATGCTCGTAGATCCGTGCCATCCCCTTCCACCCTGACCCTCTTTGGGAAAGACAACTCCGGTAAGTGCTTAATATACTCTACGTGTGTGTCTCGATAAGATGAAGAGAAGCCACGGAAAGGCCTTGTGAAGCTGCCAAAATCTCTAACTGCAGGCTGAAGGGCATAGGATGACCCACCAAGGCCATCAGGGGCATTGTCTGTTCAATGGGGGGCTTGAGATGGCTCATCAAGGCTATCATGGGTGTTATATGTCTGTTGGGGGGCATGAGAGGATCTGCCAAAATAGCCCATCTTTTTATGAAAGGGAAGGGTCTTTATCCTTTTCTCTCTTCCTCTTATTAGATTCATTCACCTACTTTTTGGCTTTGCGTTCACCTGAGAAAAGAAAAAAAGCTACATAAGTTACTTACTAAAAAGTTATCTACAAAGAAACAAAAAAAAAGAAAATTATGAACAAGTTATTTCCTAAGCGTTAAAAATATACCTTGAGGAATGCGGACAACGACGGTGAGAGACAACTTTGATCTTGCTTCATAACGCTCGTTCAATAGGTTCTAATACTTTCGCTTGTCTGGCAGAATCTGGAACGTCAATTCGATCTACTTTAGCATCACACCGTTCAACGTGGGGTGATGTCCTTTCATCCCTTCAATCATGAAAACTTGGGGCGAATAATCCCAACAATTACTAAGTACATATTTATATGTATGTGTACACATATGTCACATAGAGATAAAAAGGTTTCTCATCAGGAGTAAGCATAATATCCATAGGAGTAAATCTGGGAAGCAGCTCCCATAACTCATCCAGAAAAGGACCCTCCTCGTCTGGCCTACTCACCACCGACAAAAAATCAACTACCCTCGGTTTCTCTATTGTTGGATGGAAAATTAAGCACCGACGCGTGCCTTCCTCCCATGAGGGCTCAAGTAAAATAATCCCGCTCCTCCACATTTGAGCTGAAAGAGGTCCTGTATGACCTTGAAATCTAGGGGAGACAAAATAATGATGGTGCATAGCATATACACCCTTAGGATGCTACTCCAAGAGTTAGGAAAAAGTTGGCATGAAGCACAGTGAAATCTCCTAAGGGCTAATTTCGCTATGTCAAGAAGGGGAAGCTGAAGCCTACACTCAAAATAGGTCTGGAAAAAAGCAACCTCACCATTAGGGGGGTCACTAGCTAGCTCGTTAGGATGTGGGAGTCGTAGAGTAATCAAATTAGGATTGGAATACTTCTCCCTAAGTTCGTCCAAATGTTGTTGAGTCATTGTCCTCGAAGTAACGTCGATTGCAAAAATCTCCTTCATGCTCCCCCTAGCCTCAGCCTACTCATGGTCACTTTCCTCACACCCTATATCCGAACCAACCTTAGGATTGGCACTATCTGAGGCATGCTCACTAGCGGCCTCTAACTCACCACCCTCGTGGCCTCCCGTGTCCAAGGACAGGGACCCCGAAAGTTTAGCCTCAGGTGAACCTACCTCGACAAAAGAGTCATTTTACAAACACCACTATAATTTTTGGCTTTAGATGACAGACACATCTTTGATACAAAACTATCAAAAATTTGTCAAAGGAAAATAGTGCAGGGTGGGGTAATTTAGATAAGATGACAGATCAAAAATTAGCTGTCATTAATGTGTTCTCTACTATGACAACTAATTTTTGGGCTTTCAATATAACTTCTTATTAAGACAGTGGAAAAAAAAGTTGTCATTATTTTATGGTGTAAAAAATTTACTATTTACCCCAAAGTTCATTTCATTTACAAAAATGACATATTTTATAATATATCTAAACCTAATTTTACTTTTACTTTGTCATTTTTTATAGAGCGGCGACTGGCGATTTGGAGCTCCCTCTTCCCGACCGCGAGTAAGGCGACTTCACAGAGGATTCCAAGCGAGCTTCAACAGTGATCTTCCATGGCGAGCTTCCATCATGGCTCAAGCAAGGTTTCATCTTTCCGCGCGTCATCTCACTGTATTTCTACAATTTCTTCTTTGAGGGTTTTCTCCCTCCAGCGAAGGTTATGATCTTGTACAAAAAACTATTATTCTTGTAGAAAATGTTTCAAAAGTTATATCACTTATTGAAAAATTGTGTTAAGCAAACATTACTGTGGCCACAACCATCTATCAATAACCTTATTTTGTTTGTAACTATGAATATGAATTTTACCTTAATCAAAAGTGGTCCAAATTTTAACACCTTGTCATTAGTTTGAGTTTAAGGAATATAGTATTAATTTTGAACTTAGGAATTTAGTCAAAATCTCTAATGAGGTCTTATTTTGCTCTAGCTGGGAGAACGCGTGCGACATATGGTTACTCCCTTTCACGTCTTTAAGGAGAAGCTAGATTTAGACCATCAATCCTGTTTTATAAAGTTAAGAGACTATAACAATTTTAAAGGATGAAAGACTAAAAAAATTTGGCTAGTTAAGTAGTTTTAGCTTGTTCGTAATGGCATACCTACGAAAAAAGTTAAGAGACTTCCACTTATGATGCATGTTATTTCGCTTTAGCATCTTATCAAATAAAAAAGTGTATTAGCAGTTACTACTTCATGGATAACGAGAAGGTTTGCTCCAAGGGGGATAATGAAGATAAAGGGAAAAGTAAAAAAAAAAGTAGAGGGCTAACCATTATGGTGCATCTTGCTCTTGGTAGAAGTGGTGGTGATAAAAAGTTATTCCTTATAATCAGAGAGGTCAACCAATAGGCCCTATAGGCTCTAAACTTCAGAGTTATATTGATGTTTTGCCGGTCGAGTGGCCCACACCACATACAATCAATGGACGAATGTACTGAAGGAGATAAAAGAGAAGCTTTATAGTTGTACTGAGGTATGTTTGCATAAGTGTGACCAGTATTTGTAATGCTTAGATACTTTTATAGCATTATATACTAAGCCTACCATATTATGTTTTTGCTATTTATGCAGATGTCATTTGTTGTCAACCTGACATTAAAAAAGAAGCTTATTTCATCAGCGGGTATTAAATGGCGTAATATGAAGTACAAATTGACAAATAAATTTATAATCCTGTTTATGCATGACATTGATGCCTTGAAGAATCCACCATAAGAATTTCACTATATTGAAAAGAGGCATTGGGATCAATTTGTTCGTGCCCGACTTAGCGATGACTTTCAGGTAATACATAATTGTTAATGTTCACCTCAAATTTGTACTTACATTTATTTATCCATTGTAGATGGTTGGTTAACAACAAAAAGATAAAAGATAAAAAACTATTGTCAAGAAGGGGTATGCGGGCTTGGAAGAAGAAATGGTATTTATCTTTTATTAGTTTAATACTCATTTTTATTTATGTTGTTAATAATTCTGAATATGTTATTCATACAGTGGGATAGAAAAGATGTTAGGTACCACAAGTGACATTAGCGTTCCACGTTATGGAAGGCGGCTCGGACTAATAAGAAGGGAGAAATTGATGATGTGGCTGTGGAGGCATGTGTTAAGAGGATTGTAAGTACCATATTCTTGTTAAAGTTAATATATTTACAGGTTTAATTAACTGAAAGAGAATGATTTTTTTACTTTTTTCTAGAATGAGTTTGAAAATTCAAGAGTAGTTACTTTAGGCAGCAATGATGCATTAACAATGGTGTTGGGCAGACCAGAGCTTAGCGGGCGAGTAAGACGCATTCGAGGTTATGTCACTACTTCAATATTCTTCCACACCACTTGGAAAAATGCAAGAATTGACTTAGAGGAAGTTGTAGAGTGACAAGAGAGACAAATGGAGATGTACTCAGAATTGGTGGCCATTGAACTAAGAGGGAAGGATTGTTAAATTGGAAGCAGAGATCGGTTGCATGAATAAGACATCGACGTTTTTTGATAAGGGAAGTTTCTCCTACGTTAAAGAAGACGAGAAGGATCTAAATGGAGTAGTCCAACTTGATTTCAACAAGGAGCATGTAAAGAAGGTAATCAATCATATTTATGTTGACATGTTTTTTCACACAAACTAGTTAAGACAACTTATAAGTAACTTGTTTTCTATATCTAGGAGATACTATATCATGCTTCTAAGTAAATTTTTCTCTTCATGCTAGGGAAAAAATGTAATGTTGTTCATTGAGACTTGTAGTGATTTTGTTGCATATGTTACACAATTTGAATTTGATGAGGTTGAGTGAATGGTTCATAACGTCTCATTGGGACCTGACAATGAACGAGTATCAATTGATATTGCTATTGACTCAAGTGCCCCATTACCCGTACCAGTTGGTAATGAACTAAGAACTGTTGGAAATGCACTAGGTTCTCTTGTGGCCTGGCCGAGGAGTCTCATTAGGGTTGGGAAGATGAAGGTATAAATTTTTTATTAGTTACATCATTTATTCAAGTTCTAGTGTTTCTTGGGTTTTGATATTTATCTTATAATAGGAGAAACAAAAACATCCTTTGAAACAACCACCTTTGGTAACCAGTAGCATGCCTTCAGAGTTGAAGATGCTTAATTTTTTACAGTCAAACAAATGGGTGAAATTACAATTCAAATAAATTTAGTGAAAGAGATTATGGGCAAAGACCGTGATGTATTTTGCCAAAAAGATGATATTTTGTGTTCTGCTAATATGCATGAAGTCATCAAGATGGTACATAGCTTGATATATAAACTGAATTGGCAGGTACATGTAAATTTATTGTTCTATCTCAATTTTTTATGGTAATTGATTAGTTGATTTCATGTCTACTTTATCAACATAGAAATTGTCTCTAGACTTTAACATACATTTTTCTTTGCCCTAATTTTAGTTGTGTTTTGTATTCTCACTTTGTAGACATTTTTCAAAGTTATTAATAGTTGGGCCTCGAAAAATTTCATGATTGAATGGTGCATTAACATTTCTCTAGTTTTTAATTATCTATGATGTAAATATACTATAATGCTGATTACTTTTCATTATTCATTGAGAATATATAAGTATGTTGCTTATATTATCTTTGATAATTCTCTAAGATGTAAATATGCTGCAATGATGATTACTTGCTCTTATTCATTGAGAATGTAGAAGTATGTTACTTGTATTATCTTTGATTATTCATTGAAACAATAGCTCTCATGATTTATAAAGGTGAAATGGTTGTTCTTTTTAGAGATTTGAGCCTTGTTTTTTCTTCTTTCTGATCATTTGAGAGCACTTAGTAGCACTTTATAAATATTTTTAGGGTATTGATTCTAATAGTTTTGGCTTGGGGGGTGATCGATGACCTTTTTGATTGACTAGTTTTGGCTTAGAGGGGTGATTATTTTATTTTGATTGACTAGTTTTAACTTTTTGGGGTGGAGGGAGTTGATTATTTTCTTTTGATTGACTAGTTTTGGCTTGGAGGGGTGATTATTTTCTTTTGATTGACTATTTTTAGATTTTTGGGGTGGAGGGAGTTGATTATTTTCTTTTGATTGACTAGCTTTGGCTTGGAGGGGTGATTATTATTTTTTGATTCACCAGTTTTGGCCTGGGGGGGGGGGGTGATTGTTTTCTTTTGATTGACTAATTTTGGTTGGTGATTCTTACAAGTCATGAATGTAGAGCTGAGTTTAATATGTGATGTGTAAAAGATATTTGAGATGGTGTTTTCTTTTGGCGTAGTTATCTTTTAGTTTGGATCTGTTATCCATTGTGAGATTGTTGAACTAATATCTCTTTCTCATCTATCTCTTACATTCTAGGATATATGAAGACTCAAATATCGTCATACGCCCTTCTGTCTGTGAGGGAATACATCATTGGGGCTACCATCATAAATCTGTCCTGTAAATGTTTTATGGTTTCTGAATATGCAACCAACACTTGGATTTTTATCAATTAGTAGTTTTTTTATAATGAAACTTGTTTCTCATGACGAACTTTCTTATAGTTTTTGGACAATATGTTATGAAGAGATAAGAGTAAGTATGTTTTTGGTTAATTTTATGATTTATATTATCGATAGGGAACTATCCAGGATCGATGTTATATATTGTTAGTAGAAGTATCTAAAGGATTTATGATTATATAATTGGTTGGGACCAACTGAGATTTTATGATTTATATTATTGCTGCAAACTATCTCGGACCAATATTATATAGCTGCAGAAATTTGATTAAAAAAATCTTTTAACTTTTTTTATTTTCTTGAACTTTAGATGACAGGGATTCCCCGTCATTTATTTGTCTTATACAGCCCATAAGATGACGGGGATTTCCCATCATTTAAAGTCTATGTGGAGTAACTTAAGATGACGGGGATCATCAGTCATCTATGTTCTTTTAACGGCAACTAAGATGACAAGGATTTTTCGTCATCTAAAGTCTACATGGAGTAACTTTAGATGACGGGGAATGCCCGTCATCTATATACGTTTTGCAGTGACTAAGATGATGAGGATTCTCCGACATCTATATACTTTTCGCGGTATTTACGATGATAGGGATTCCTCGTCATTGTACCATTTTATATTGACGGTTTTTTTAAATGACTAAATATAGTAGCCCGATAGATGAGAGTCGGTTAGCCATCAATATAGGGTTATAATGATGATTTTTACCCATGATCTAACCCCCTTTTGTAGTAGTGGAATCAGAAGGTGAAAACATAATTAAGCGATGAATGGGGAGGCGAATATGACCTAAAAGAATACAAAGAAATAAGGGTCATACAATATGGAGACAAGGGGCATAGCAATGCATAAGGGAGATAAAGGTGCATAATAATTCATAGGGGAAATATAGAGGCATAACAATTCATAGGCGCGATAAGAGGCATAAGAGTACATAGGGAATAAGTAAGGGCCCTAACCCCCAAGGCCTAGTGCCTCCGGGTTGCGTGACCACCCGAAGGGCTAGGGCCCCGAGGTCGGGTGACCACCTCGAGGCCAAGCGCCTCCAAGGCCTACACTACGAAAAATACACAACAAGAAAAAAGGAAAAGAAAGAAGAGAGAAGAGTACCTTACAACAAGTGGAGGAGGAAGGGAATTGTGAAAATGAGGAGGAGAGAGCCTCATATCTATAAGAATCCAAGGCTTATCCTAGCTATCAAAAGCATACATAGGTGGAAGGCCTAGATCATATCAGGTAACACGACAATTATGACACCTACATAAAGGTACTAGTCCTCTCACTTTGCCTATTGATAGGATAGGTCACTAACAGTGGTGTCATATCAACACGAAAAAACTGGATGAATTCCCCATTCCATGGAATATTAAGGACATCGATGAGTTAGGGGACAATTGTTATACCCATTTTTCAGGCCTCTACTGAAAGACCTTTAAGGACATGTTAACACGGCTAAGTCTTAAAAAAGTACTTACGTGTCAATGGAGGGAATCAACCCCGATACCACACAGTGGGGATGCGAGCCCACCCCAAGGCCACCTGAGGCCTAGACCTTGGGGGCACCTCAGGGACACCTGAGCCCCCAACCTCGTGGACACCTGAGGCCGGCCTCTGGGACACCCAATGCAAAGGCCTCAGGGACACCCGAGGTCCTGATCTCTAAGACACCGAGGCCTATGTCTCGAGGAATGCTGCCCACTCGAGGGCCAACACTTCGGGTGAGTTTACCCTCCCCGAGAATAAGTTTCTAAGGACCCTTTGAGGTCGCAGAAGGTGTTCGAGTAGATGAACTTTTGTTTTGGCTAAGTCCTAATAGAGAGAGGTTCCTGCTTGGAGGAGGACCTAAGGGTGGTAAATCTCCCGCCTCATTTCAAATAGGGTACCTGGGTCGAGGTAGTAGTTTGCAAGATGTCATCGTATATATTTAATGCACCTAGACCAATCAAAGAAGGGGATTGAGAAAAGACATGAAGCCCACTACCCATGGAATCAATCAACCTGTGCCTAGTAGGGTATCATCGTAAGAACTTAATATGATCGTTCTAAAAGAGACCGAGAAAATACATTGTGGGATACAAGGACAGGCTGACCTAACACCCGAGGTCATCACATTTTACCTCGTACCTCACCAAGCCAATAAGAGAAGCTTGAAGCTGGGGGTTGGTCCGTGGAGGCACCCCATTGAAGGAGATGTCTGCTACTTTACGGAGACCAACCTAGCCTTAAGGTCATCTTCTCATTATAAATACCTCAGCAAATGCACTTTAAGAGGTACACAACAACTTTCAACTTTGCTATCATTCATCCCTATACTGACTTAAGCTTCGGAGGGGCAAAAATGAGACGTTTCTTTTTCTTTTTTTGTTTCCTGCTTTACCTTCCTCCTTTACAGGTGTGGAGAGAGAAGTGGAGCAGGGATATTATTGGCCTAATCTCAACTTGAGATTTAGCCATCAACAATGATCTTTTAGAGTCACACTACCAAGACTAGTATTCTTGTTCTCTTTTGGCTGATTATCAAAACTCACAAATAACATTACAGACGTATCCACTAGGATGCGTCTCAAGAATTGTAAGGTTAGAATATGACAATTTACTTAGTCCTTGATGAATGAATAAAATTTTATTCACAATTTTAAGAACATTCCTAAGCAATCACTTCGTGTCACATATCATGCAAGCACATTTGTGGCTCGGTCCAAGTTTTTTACGCCTACATTTCTTAGTACTGTAAAGACTTTTTCCATGACCAGAAGTATGTCATATTAGTATTTCAGAGCATTTATCATAGTCTTACCCTAGCAAATTATCCATTGAACATCGAATTGAATGTTCTTGTGCATCAATAACCTCATTCTTTCCAACTTCGCTTTGTAAATCTTTCTCAAATATTTTCCAAAGTAAGGAAAACGCTTTCTTAACTTTTCAATTACTTTTTCCATTTTAAAGTAAAGACACATGCGTGCTTTTTTTCGTTTTCAACATCATTATTTTGTGGAAAAATGATGAAATTGACTTTAAAAGTCACGAATACCGTATCCACCATTTAACAGGGAAGGGAAATATAGCACAATGAGAACTAGTATGCAGAGGAGTCATGTCACATTGTTAGGTTGCTCAGAAAGAATTCTATATATTCGTTCAAGATCAAAGTTATTTAGGAATGGTTTGAGTTGTTGTCCATTTCCTTTAACCACATTCCCATCTTGGCGATTTTTAATATCTAAAGCTCCATAGGGATATATGCTTTTAATAATAAACGGTCCTGTCCATCTAGATCTTAATTTGCAGGAAATAAGTGAAGGCGAGAATTATAAAGCAAAACCTTATTTCTTCGGGTTCATTACTTTATAGTTTATGAATATTAAAAGCATTATAAAGGTTAGAATAAAAAACATTAATGGGCCATTAAGCTATATGCTCGATTTTAACAGGTAGATGACATGCTTTTCAAAAAACAAGACGATATGGGGACATTCCTAAATATGTTTTAGATGCAGTGTTGTATGTCCAAAGGGTGTCATTTAGTTTAAGAAACCCATCTTTTCTATTTGTGCTAAATGTTTTTTTCCCAAGATTTGTTTTATCTCCCTATTTGCTAATTCAACTTGTCTATTTGTTCGAGGATGATAGGGGTGGTTTAACTTATGTCTGACTTCATATTTCTTCAACAAATGTTCAAAGGATTTGTTACAAAAGTGTTTACATCCATCACTAATGATAAGACGAGGGATACCAAATCTAAAAAGGACATTTTCTTCTAAAAAATTCAAAATTACCCTACTATATCATTAGTTTGCATGTGATGGCTTCAATCCATTTTCGAACATAATCAACAACTAAGATATAGATAAATCCGAAAGATGATGAAAAGGGTTTCATAAAATCTATTCCCAACAACTAAAGATTTCAATGATAGGATAAGGTTTAAAAGCATCATATGCCTTTTAGTCATATTACCCAATTTTTGACAATTTTCACACCTTCTGCAGAAAGCATGAGTTTCCTTAAACAAACTACGCCAATAAAATCTGCATTGCAAAATCTTTGAAGCAATTTTCTTCGAAGAATCAGATTTACAGAAGACTATTATGTTGCTTACCTCATTTTTAGGAATACATCTTCAAAAGATTTGATCTTGGCAGTATTTGAACAAGTATGGATTATCCCAATAAAAATCTTTAAACATGGTAAACAATTTTTTTTAATCTTGTGATGTTCACTGAGATAGCATTTTTCTGTAACAATAAAACTAACAGTAAGTCAAGAAACGAAAATAGGGGAGAATAGAGTACTTAGGGAAGAAGAAGAAGAAAGAAAATGAGCAACAAGTACTATAGGGCCCCAAGTGTACTTCTGTACAAAGTAACATCAGAAAAGGCTGGAGTAGCATCATGAAACAGTTTGATAGAAGCATTAGTAGGACTATAATATGATTTAGAGTGAATCATATTTGTTCTATACGACAAATATGTGATATATCCTACTTGAGAAAGATGAAAGCCAGCTGTTCTTCTAACAATCTCCATGCCCAATAAATGATGTATTCTACAATGATTCTTGAGATAAAACTCTTTATTTAGATCATAAATAAGACTTTCAATGTGAGGAGAGCTGCTTCCTGTCACTAGTATATCATCAACATATACTAGAAGAATAAATGTGCAACCATTTTTGTTATAGTAGAATACAGAAGTGTCTGAGATAGTTTTAATGAATCTGCAAGTAAGTAATGTTGATTTGAGCCTTCGTACCATGCTCTTGATGCCTGTTTAAGGCCATAAAGAGCTTTCCTTAGATGACAAACATGATTAGGATGGTGAACATCAACAAACCCTTGTGTTTAAGCCATAAAGATAAATTCTTCAAGCTTTCCATTTAAGAAAGAATTATTAACATCTGAATGGTGCACATGCTAGTTCAACACCATTTGTGTTTCCATTCTCCGAAACAGAACATCTTGGTGAGGACCCTTCTTCTAAACCTTCTTGAAAAGAGAGGGTGGTTGAGGTGGAGCAACATAAACCACTCTCAATTTGCACTCTTCAACCACATATCCTACCTCCTTATTAAATTATACACAAAAATAGTTTGGAATGAATCGTAAAAGTTGGTAAGAAGTTGCATACTTAGTTACCATTTTTGCATTTATATGCTTTGCAGTTGCACCATCAATCCTTAACTTGCCTGTTCGGAGGAGCCTCATTTTGTGCTTGCATGGTAACTAGAAACCAGCAAGTATGAACAGTAAATACTAAAATTAAGCAGAAGACAGTGTAACAAACAAACTAGTTAAGAAGTCACAATTGGTAGCTAGATATCTAGCATGCAACTTAAAGTCTAAAACTAGGGAAAATATAAAACATTTTTCATAATAAACTTCCTCAATAGACATGTATCCCAAAAGGAATTACAGCAAAAACCCTTCAAATGAGCCCAATATAAAATTAATAATGTAGATATATATTGGTATCGATAATATGCATTGTTAATCATAAAGATATCATATTCATGTTAATACATAGTTACACATAGATAAAATTTACATATTTGAACATATTTGACAGTCTCCTACATATCAAATAGTCGGAATATTAAAATTTTGTATATCAATGTAAATAATAAATGTCAATATCTATAAACTTGATATTACTATAAATACCATTCGAAATATGTTGATATCTATCAAATAGGAAAACTTTAATTGATAATCTACTTAAATAATAAGTAGTAGTGAAATTGAAAATTAGTTAATCTATTTAAATAATTAAAATTCATTAGTAGCTGGGATGCGTGGCACATGCATATCACACAATAGTGTCTTTCAGAGGTTATATATATATTCAAACATAGAAGATAGTAAATATTGATATGTAAATGTTGAAAAAAATGCTCCTATATATACATAAGAATAAATATTTACATATCAATACTCACATTCTTTTATGTATTTTCCTAAATATGTACATTCCATACTAATGTCAATATATTTATCATATGTATTTATGCATAGACCACTTTAATTTAATAATTATTTACAAGTGGTTATAATAATGAGACAATAACTATTTACATCATCTACATAAATAATTCACAAAAGAAAAAAAACAAGAAAAAAGGACCAACAACTATTTACATAGTTAGAATGTTTTTTAAAATATTTATTCATGTATAATGAAGATATTATTAATATACCATATAGAAGGCTTACCCTTCTCCATATTCATGGGTATTGTTATTTTTGAAGCAACATTTTATATATTTTTTTATTTTCAAATCATATGCATCATCAAAAGGAAAATCATTTTTTCCTATTAAAGAGTTTTATCATTGAATTCAGTTAGATCAAATTTTGTTCATTGAACCCGACTTCTAAATTTAATTTAGAAAAAATCGGGTCTGTAAATTGCCTTCCAAGAAGAAAACTAAACATAAATCATATAGCATAACTAATTAACTTTATTTCATTTGATGTTCAATTGAGTTGAGATTGAACAAACACACGCTTTTTAGAACAGTAACTGGTAGCGCTTATGTCAATAAACGATAAAATGACAGGATGATATGTAATTTTTTCATCGATATCATCAGAGATAGTGATTCTATTCTCTTGTTATTGAGATTTTATCGGGTAGAGAGTGATAATGAGAGAAAATGTGTATGTTATTATACTCATATTTTTAAAGATTATGAGAGAGGAAGGGAATTTAGGAGTTAAATTATTTGGATGAGAGATTTTGGGGATATCTAGTGTAATATAATAGTAATTTTTGGATGTAAATCCCCTTTTTGCGGGGATAAGTAATTTATGATTTTTTTCTAAAATTTTCTAGTTTATGGTTATTAAAATATAAAAAATGGTATTTAGGGTAGATTAATATTATAAAAATCTGGATATTTTATAATGTTGACCAAAAACTAATGTTTTAGAAATCTTGATAAAAATCTAATTATGTTCTACGTTAGATACATAATTATCCGTAATATTTATCTGATAAGTGAGCCACATGAGAGAACTATCAAATATGCTAGTCTAATAACCGTACAAACCTGATGCTCATGGCTCAGAAACAAAAACCCAAACCCAACACCCATTACTCAAATATGTAGCCAAATACTCAGACAAACTGGCTCATCAAGATAAGCTCTTACAAGATATAAAGTAAGCCTAAGAAGAAAGCAAAGCAATAGTCCATATCCCAAACCTGAACAAAAACTACGATAGCAGTAGCCGTGGTAAATACGAGGATGATTACACATAACCAGACCTCCACAGTCAACAGCTACAGGAGATAAGGCGAAGGATGCCATTGTCCAAGTAGAGAGAAAGGGATCACAATTAAGGTAACGGCAGGCGGTGATTCGCCAAAATAGGAAATAAGTCCCTCACAGTAAAAAAATTCCTACCTAAAAGAGGAAAACCGTGAGGGACCATAGAGCTTTGTTCAATCCCTGTGTTCACACGAGCGAACTATCACAAGAGCGAACTATCACCGCACAACGATGGTTGTGCAGAGATATAAAGCTTGGCATCAAAATTTCCATCTATTAAGAGGGGCCAAGCAAAGTTGAAACTCAGCTCAATCTTGATGCAAGAAAAATATCCATTCAAGCTTTCTGTAAAAGCTTCCATGTGATGAGAAATCCAATCGTAGCTCAAACTTCTCTCAAGCATCCTTCTCCCTCATAGAGCAACACTAGTTTCTTGCCCATTTCACACTTGTAATCCGATTCTAGAATTCATAGGTGTAATCAATGCATCAAAGCAATAAAAATGGCGTTATTCCATTCAAAATTTAAATTCTTTAAATCTTCAATTAATAGCCATGGGAGGGATTAAGAACCTTTCCAGGACAAGCGCTGTCCTAGAAAATATTTCCGACTTTAACTATGCTCAAATCCATATGACAAATTAACTCACCTCTATATTGGCCCTTCACCGAAAAAGACCCCTTACAACTATCTAATTCAATTCTAAATAATCATATGTTTGATATATGAATTATTTCATAAATTAATTGATTATATTTTAATACTATGATATGTCATAAAAGGACAATTAAATTATCATATGTTTACATAATTTGTAATAATTTATAATTTATGAAATTCTAAACTATTTACCATAACTCCTATAATTCTGCTTGTCTAACTAGTGTTAATCGGGGATCCATGGACTTATAATATCAAGCTCCACTATTAGAAATTAATTAACCACTTTAATTAATTATATCATTTTATTAATTCGAAAGATCTTTCTGTATAAACTTAGAATTCCACTCTCGAAGTTATAGAAGTCACTATTGAAAGAACTAAATAGTCCATTGATATAAATCATACAATAATACTAAATAAGAAAAAAGAAAAAGAAATAAAAAAGAGTTCAGGACGGGAATGAACACCGCATGCGGTGACTAGTAGAAAGCTAAAGAAATAGCAACATAATATAGAATAAAGAGAAGGTATGAAATGTAAAAACCCTCCTTGGCTAGGCTCAATAAAAAATATTAACTGGTAAAAATCAAATTGGAGAAAACCGAGAAAAAAAAAGAGTGCTAACCATAATCCTAGTTAAATCTATAAGTACTATGACCCCAAACATCAAGCAATGACTGCTGACAAGAAGTCGAATGCTCATAGTACTAGGTGAGACCATCAGTAATGATAACAAGCTTGGAAAGAAGATTTGCAACGCGGTTACCTTATCTGAAGATATGAGAAACATGAAAATTCATGTAGGAAATAAGAAGTAAACCTCAAGTGAACGAGAGATAAGAAGTGAAACAACGTATGTCCAGTCGCTCTCCAACCATAGAGAAGTCTAGTTTTTTTTTATAAGCGTAATTTATTGCCTGAATAACAACACATAACTCAGCTTCAAAATCAAATGTCGACACTAAAGGTAAGACAAAACCACCTTTAAGAAAACACAATGAGTATGAAAAGTTCCACAACATCTAGCTAGACTCGGACATTCAACATCAGCACCATCAGTATTCAGCTTGATCCAACCTAGAGGAAGAGAAGCCAAAGAACTGGAATAATCTTTGGATCCTTTAGACGAGTACCTTTAATACTAAAAGACTAAAGAACCGTAAGGTCAATGCTGGAGTTCTGCATAGTACCTCTTTGCAATCTGTTAGCATCACGCATAACAGTCCAAACAAAAGATAAAGATCGGTTGATCGAAATTGATCATCTTCAAATATGGATATATTACGGGAATTCCAAATAGTAGAGATGCCCGCAAAAATACCAGGCCTCCAAGTGTTAAAAAACTGACCACTCATGGAGACGGAAACAACCTTTCGAAAAAAGTTAATAAAATCAGAAGAATTTTTTTTTCGAACTGTGTCTAAAATTTTATCAAAAGACTAGTCCTAATTGCAGAAGCATAAGTACAACAAAGAAAAATATGATCCATCGATTGAACATCTATTTTACATAAAATATAACGTGACCCTAAAGTGGTCTCTCTGGCCTGAAGGAGATACATGGTAGGTAACTTATTAACAAGAGCCCACCAAATCACTATTGAGTGAGAGAGGAATATATGAAGACCAAATATGAGCTGTCCAGAAAGGCTTTTCATAGAGATCAGTAAAATGAAGATAAGTCTGCTTAGTAGTTGCACTGCCAAGGTAGAGGGCATCTAAACAAAGAGTTTGGGATATCAACAACCATCACAATAGTCAAAATGAGATGAGCCACAACTAAAAATTTATTATAGAATTCAATAGGAAGAGAAGTCTAGTTTTTTTTATAAGCGTAATTTATTGCCTGAATAACAACATGTACCTCAGCTTCAAAATCAAATGTCGACACTAAAGGTAAGACAAAACCACCTTTAAGAAAACACAATGAGTATGAAAAGTTCCACAACATCTAGCTAGACTCGGACATTCAACATCAGCACCATCAGTATTCAGCTTGATCCAACCTAGAGGAAGAGAAGCCAAAGAACTGGAATAATCTTTGGATCCTTTAGACGAGTACCTTTAATACTAAAAGACTAAAGAACCGTAAGGTCAATGCTGGAGTTCTGCATAGTACCTCTTTGCAATCTGTTAGCATCACGCATAACAGTCCAAACAAAAGATAAAGATCGGTCGATCGAAATTGATCATCTTCAAATATGGATATATTACGGGCATGCCGAATAGTAGAGATGCCCGCAACAATACCAACCCTCCAAGTATTAAAAATTGACCACTCATGGAGACAAAAACAACCTTTCGAAACAAGTTAATAAAATCAGAAGAATTTTTTTTCAAACTGTGTTTAAAATTTTATCGAAAGACTAGTCCTAATTGCAAAAGCATAAGTACAACAAATAAAAATATGATCCATCGACTGAACATCTATTTTACATTAAATACAACGTGACGCTAAAGTGGTCCCTCTGGCCTGAAGGAGATACATGGTAGGTAACCTATTAAGAAGAGCCTACCAAATCACTATTGAGTGAGAGAGAGGAATATATGAAGACCAAATATGAGCAGTCCAGAAAGGTTTTTCCTAGAGATCAGTAAAATGAAGATAAGTCTGCTTAGTAGTTGCACTGCCCAAGGTAGAGGGCATCCAAACAAAGAGTTTGGGATATCAATAGCCATCACAATAGTCGAAATGAGATGAGCCACAACTAAAAATTTATTATTAAATTTGATAGGAAGATGCCAAACACCATCAGAAGTTAGTAAAATAAGCCGATTAAAATTACATCTTTATTTAGGGATTTTTATAATATCAATTAATGAGCTACCCAGTCAATTATCTTGCCAAAATTTACTTCTTGAGTGTGTACAAATAATCCATTTGCATTCAGAAATAAGAGCAAAATAATCTGAATGAATAGCATACCAAATGGATGAGGAAATAAAATAACGACAACCATAAATCAAATGAGAAGAGTATCTTAAATACACATAAACAAAAAGTTCATAAGTTCTAAGCTTCCATTTGAGAGCTTTTAATAAGGCACGATTCATAATACTCAAGTTTTTAATGCCAGGATCTCCGAAAGAAGTTGGATGACAACAATTATCCCAAGCCACAATCACAGATTTTTGCTCATCCACCAAGCCCGTCAAAATAAAATTACGAATAGTTTGATTCAAAATTTTCAATAAACCCATAGTCCATTTAGATCATGAAAAAGTGAAGGAACATTAAGTGAATCACAAAGTTAAATAAATAAACAAAACCAGTAAAAGAAAGAATCTTTCCCATCCAAGAACAAATCCTGGCCATAATACGATCATCAATATTTCAAATGTGAGAGATTTTAGGAGAACCAACAAAAAAGTGGAACACCTAAATAAGTAAAAGGACGAGAGCCCCTACTCATGCCAACTAAAGACAAGAGATATTCTTTTTTTCTGGTAGTGATATCCAGACCAAAATAAATGAAACACTTTTCCTAATTAACCTTTTTACGTGAAAGATTACAATAAAGAGTGAAAGCATCAGTAACTTTATTAATATTGACCCTAGTACATTTACAAAAAAGCAAGACATCATTAACATATAGAAGGTAATTAGGAGTAGCGATTCCCTTTATAGATGAGATGGGTTGAAGGTCACCATTATTGGTCATATGAAACAAGTAAGAACTAAGAAAATCCTTGACAATACCGAAGAGAAAAGGAGATAAAGGATATTCTTGATGAACACCCCCTGAGCATCTAAAATAACCTTTATGGCAGCCATTAATCAGAATTGAAATATGAGCAGAGGAGAAGATATTTGAATTCTAAGAACAAAAGGTGTTCGAGAAACCAAAGGCTGAAAGGACCTGAATAATGAAAGACCATCACATAGTATTAAAAGCTTTCCTGGTGTCAGTTTCATATATTGCAACATTTTTCCACCATGACACTTTTTATTGAGTCTATTGATACAATTAGAAGCGGCCACAATGCAATCTTCAATATGCCAGCCTTGAATAAAACCGAATTGGTTAGGGGAAACAATTTTGCTAGATATACTAGCAAGTGACTCATAAATAATCTTTATGATAACTTTGTACGTGAAGTTGTCAAGAACAATAAGGCAGAATTGATCAATCTTCAAGGAATTAAGAACTTTTGGAATCAAACCATACAAATTGAGCTTAAGCCAGACATAATCTGACCGGATCTAAAAATGAACTTAATATATTTACTTATGTCACTACCAACATTAAAACCATCAAGACCGGGAGCAAGAGCATAAACCACATTTTTAACTTCATCAGCATCTGGAAGAGTAGTAAGACGGTTATTATCCTCAGTAGAAACTGAGGGAATGATATCGTCAACAATTAACGAATCATAGGCTTATTAGATTTTTGAAATTTCAACAACTTGTGATAAAAAGCAGTATTACGATTGCCATTTTGCAACCATTTAACCTGCCAATGATCCTTAAGCAAAAGATTCGTCCTAATTAAAAGGGAGTGAAGAGTTGAATGAGCCTCCACTTCTTCATAAAGAAGAGACTAAGAAAATCTATAAGTAGAAATATGTTTTGAGTTCATTGAATAGTAGAGGAAGCCACTTCAAGTTGATATTCCAGATCACCAAGAATATGAATGTTCTAGTATTTTAAAGCCCAATTAAGAGTTTTTATGCTTTTCGTGAAATCAAACATAGGATGATTAGATGAGCATAGAGCCCAAACTTGCTGCACAAAATCGTTAAATGATGGGTGAGTAAGCCACATGGATCTAAACCCCAAAGGAGGAGCGTCATAAGAAACTAAAGGGTGTAGAGATAAGAGAAGAGGGTTGTGATTAGAATGCATCCTGGGAAAAGCAGTGCACATCACCAAATACCAAAAGTCTAAACGAGTAGAGGGGCAAATAACTGTATCTAAGTGACACTAAAAAAAAGAGCCACGACTTCGACTAGCCCAAGTGAAAACAGGATCACGAGTGTCAATATCCAAAAATTCGCAACAGTTAATAGCATTATGAAATTCTGTGTAAGAAACTCATTGAGGAGGAGGACCAGTTTTCTTATGAGCTCCCATAATAGCATTAAAGTCATCAATAACAAACCATAGAAGGATAGTGGAAGAGTATGACTGAAAATGAGCCTCCCAAAGAACGTGAGCATAAACGAAAGTAGTAGAGTGAGGAGCACTGTTAGTGGTAAATTCTAAAGATAGTTGTTGGGAATCGTTGGAGGTAATATGAATATTATCAATAGTATCTGAAGTAAAAATCCAAATAGAGGGTAAAGAAGAACCCATATTATTAAAAGCAACGTGGTGAAGTCTAAGAGATTTCTAGTATGAATCAGCAATAGTAGATAAAGCTACCAAAGGTTCAGCAAGACAAACAAAATCTGGACGAGATCTAGGACGGGCTGAAATATTTCCTTTCCTTCCACAACCACGTCCTTTATAAACAAGCCATCTTGTCATGCCAGGTTCAGTAATGAAGCTAAATTTTGTAATAACAATAAGATCATCTTGTTCCATGGTTTGTTAGGAATTATCTTTAACCAGTTTATTGATAACATCAACGTGACTAATTTGATGATTTTCAACATCAGTTAGAGGTTGGTCGATCAGAGAGTCATTCGGTATCTGCAGATCAAAAATAGCAATAAGACCATCTTGAAATGTAGAAGAGGAATTCTTCTGAACTTCAGTGATATTTTTATTGAAATCCTCACCCCCAAGTGATGGTATTAAAGAATGCAAACTTTCATTATCCAATCTTGTGGTATCTTCATTGGAATTCCTTGGAGAACAAGCATTGAAATCTCTAATGTGGTCACTTGTTTCATCATGTTCCACTGAATTTTGGTGACTTGATGAATTAACATGTTATTTTTTTGAACCCAACATATTATTTTTTACTTGATAATTATGAGTTATTGAGCGACCTCTCGACGGAGTGAGAGAATTATCCTTGTCTTTAAGCCTAAGAGGGCAACAATTAGCAGCATTATGTCCAAGAGAAGAGAAATCAGTGCAAAAAGAAGGCATATTCTCTTATTCAAAGCACATATAGAATTTCATGTCGCCATTTTCAATAAGCATAGATTTTGCTAGAGTTAAATATCCACATCAATCAATACACGTGCAAAGTCCCTAGAAATCGTCGATCAAACTTTAACGGAATGTCAATTGCACTTGTAATGTTGGTTAATATTCGAGGATGCTCAAAATCCCAACCTAGTTCATGGATGTGAACCCAAAGCTGATCATTTATGGATTTTTGTTTCCAAGAATTGAAACCTAGTGTCCAGGCTTGCAATCGTAAAGTACCAGGTTTCAAAGAGATCGACCCTCGACTCCAAACTAATTTTTCGT
This sequence comes from Datisca glomerata, assembly GCA_003255025.1. Lineage (NCBI taxonomy): Eukaryota > Viridiplantae > Streptophyta > Magnoliopsida > Cucurbitales > Datiscaceae > Datisca > Datisca glomerata. Next base: position 1,944,502 of record QANY01011952.1, on the reverse strand, counting down.
CTTCTTCAGAGTGAAGATGAATTTGGATCAATCCTCTTCCTAAGGAGATGAGATTCCATTGAGAGAATGTTGTCAAATACCTTGGAGTTTTGAGTGAAGATCAGCAAGACACCAAGGCTTATCTCCGTGGCAATAACAACACGGCCAACAAGAGATTATTGGCATAATTGCAAGCGTTCTTTATAAGCTTTCTCATTAAGATGAATTGAAAAGAAGCCAACCCTTGATATCTGAGTCGAAGGATGTCCTGGAATAAACATAGAACCTTTAGGAGAGGCTTAACTTTTAGTAGGAGTTGGGTCTGAGTTTTGATTGTGTTGTTAGTTTAAGGAAGTAGGAAAATTATGGATATAGTTTTTGTATGTTTAGGACTTGGGTGATCTTCATCCTCACCCTTGTCAATCCATACTTTGGATTGTTTGGTGGAAACACCAATCATGGTAGCATGTGAGACATAGGGATCTGAGTTAGATGGAGTCACGGTGGCCTTAACAATCACAAAAGACATGTGGTAAGGTTGGGTGGCAGGACAGATAGTGTTAACCATGGTTTCCTATGGATTCCTAGTCGAACATCACCCTAGCTCTAAATCTCTCATCGCGAGCACCAGACCAAGACACGAACCACAAAACGATCCAAGTGACAATCGACCATTGAATTAATGAGTTACGACCAATGGCAAGACATGCAGAAAATCCAAATAAGAGATCAAGCATAATGACCAAATCAAAGCGTAGTGACCCATGGTGAAGAAAACAGAGAAAACCATAGAGAATCAGTGAGACCCACAACGACGAGCACATGGGAGCCTGCAGAGGTCTCTAAGGCGGAGCTCTTTGAGAAAACCTAAATCGCCAACTTTCTACCACAAAGTGAATCTCTTCTTAATAGTTTGTTGCTGAATTATATAGATTTTAACAATCAAGCACAGTGACCCACAATGAAGAAAATAGAGAAAATCAGTGAAAACCACGGCGACGAGCACATGCAAGCCCACAGACTATCTCTTAGGCGGAGCTCTTCGAGAAAACCCTTTTACGCTAATTTAACAATCATTACATATAGATTAATCTTCCATAATAAATCATAATTAAATCGAGGTACTAATTCATTATCCTGTCTAAATATTTCTTTCTCCTTGTATTCTAGTGATTTTCTTATGAGTGATAAATTTAAGATCTTATTTTTAACTTGAAGGTTGAATTCGTAATGAAGGAATGGAGATCCATCTTGTAAATTAATATTTTCATCTATTTTCTTATTATGCATCCAAGATACAAGAAATTGAGTTTTGAGATATATAACCTCTACTAAGAAATTAAGAAACACAATATTATAAATAGAAGTCTCTTAATCACTCAGGATTAAGATTGTTCTTTATATGATCATGAAATTTGTAAATGTGAACACTATAAATTGAAAGTATTATTAGAGATCCAAATTTATCATGTCTCAATACTATATAATCTCATTATATAAAGTACATTCATTCTAATGTTTTCACATTAATAGTCCGGATAAAAGTATTACATTCTCAATGGGAATGAACTATACTTGTAATACTGATTAATTAAAGATTCCAACTTTTATTATTAGCCACAAATATTTTTTTTATTTTTATCATTAAACATTCTCTTCTTGTATGTAGCTCTTATATACAATGTTTAAAATCACATTGCATAATCATGATTTTTTATGATAATTCTAAAGTATTAAACATACATACATGCAGATGTAAAACTAAAAACTATGGTACTTATTAATTAGCAATAAAATCTTCAAATCATATGCTTAATTGAAGGGCATTATTCCTAAGAATCTCCTACTTGCCCTAAAGAAATGAGACATATCCCTTAATCCTAAACCCTCAGATGTCTTTCAAATTCAGGGTAGGCAACGTCTTGGTGAATGGATCTATGAGATTATCGTCTGACACAATCTTCAGAATAGACAATCACCTTGATGCACACGATATCTTTGGTGGTAGTTCCTTTCTATCTATTTTCCTCTCTTCTGGCTTCTTAGTTATTTTGAATTCACCAATGCTCAACTATTGTCATAGTCAAGTGTAATTTCATTCATAGCCATAATGAATTTTGGATCCATCAAGAACTTGTAGAGCCATACCACTTCCTTAGCTAGTTCACAAACTACATGTTCAACATCCAAAGTAAAATCATGGATACAAGCTTGTTTGATGCTTTTCAAGACTAAGCTCCTTAGCTAAAAGTGAACATAAACACTGACATTTACTTTCCAGAATTTCTATCTATCCAACTGAAATTCAGAATTAGCGTATCAAACATGAATCAAATCCCCGCTAGAATATATCAACATAAGTTTCATGTTCTCCAAAGATACTTGAGAATGTTCTTGACCGCCATCCAGTGATCTAATTCTAGATTTATTGAAAATGATTGACCACTCCCATTACATAGCATATGCTAGGCTTGGTACACAACATGACATACAAATGACTACCAACCATAGATGCTTATCGAACTTGTCTCATGTTTTTTCCTCTTGAGGAGTTCTGGGCATTGCTCCTTAAAAAGATGAACGCTATGCCAAGAAGTTATACCACTTTTAGAATTCTTGATTGAATATCTAGTAGGCACTTTATCAATATATGATGCTTGAGACAAATACTACAATCTTGTTCTTACGATATCATATGAGTCGTATCCTAATAGCTTAGCTTGCATCTCTTAAATCTTTCATTTGGAATTAATTCACTAACTAGATTTTTACACATAATAATGACTTCACATCATTCCCAATGAGAATGATACATTAACATAAAGAAATAAGTTCACTTTTTTGTTTTTTATGTACTTGTAGACACATGGTTCATCGATATTTTAATCAAATCCATAAGATTTAATAGCCTCATCAAATTCGTGTTGCATGATCTTAAAGCAAGAAATAATCCATAATAGACTTTTCTAGCTTGGAAACTTTTTTCTCTTGACCTTTAGCCATGAACCCATGTAGTTCCATCATATAGATATTTTCTTCAAGATAATTAATCCGAAAATACGTATTGACATCTATTTTCCATATCACATAATATCGAAATATGTAACAACGAGTAAGAGTATTCTATGAGACTTTTGCTATTGGTGAGAAAACCTCTTCGTCTTCGACTTTCTCATTTTTGGTCAGACCCTTTGCTACAAGCCTAGTGATGAAAGTCTCAACTTTCCCGCCGACTCTTGTCTTTCTCTTACCCTATTGGTCTTACCCCTTTAGGCAGATCAACAATATCTTAGATAGAGTTATAGTATATAGAATCCATATCGAGGTTCATTTCTCATTATCAGATCATCTATTCATACTAATAAGTCAATGGATCGTCTTTACCATCACTAGGAATGATAACTTGTGCCTCTCCTTTATAACAATTTATTAATTTTATTACCCTTTCACGACATCGAGATGGGAAAGAATCATGATCTTGATTCGTGGTCTTATCATTCTGTCATTGACAACAATTGTCAAGGAGGGTCTGGTCTTATAAAAAAATTATATCCTTTATCAAAACTTTGCTTTGAGGTTTGAAGTCAATCATATGGTTGTTCTAAAGAAAAGTAGCATTTGTCGGTACAAATACATTTCTTTCCTAATGACTATAAAATGTACCTCCTCTTAACTCCTTTGAGTATCATAAAAGCACGCATATTTCAGTACGTGGTTCCAACTTGCCAATCTTCAATTTCAGTACATGTGCTTAAATGCCATATCTAAATGTTTCTTAAACTTGGTTTATGACCATTGCCCAATTCTCGATTTTTTAGATATAAGCTTAGATTGTAGCAAGTTTATAATCTATACGATAGTTTATGTTTCATAACCCCAAAGTGAAGCGGGTAATGTTGAGTAACTTAACACAACTCGCATCATGCCAAGCACAGTTTTATTTCTATTCTCAGCAACACTATGTTGTTGTGGTGTTCTAAGCATGGTAAGTTTTGATAAAATATCATGCTCAATTAAGTAATATGTGAATCCATAGTCCATGTATTCACCTTCCTCAATCTGATCAAAGTGCATTAATAAACTTACCTAATTGCTTCTTAGCCTTACCTTGATTTCTTTGAACTTTTCTAAAGTACCAAATTTTATTTCGATTAGGTATGCATAACCATATCAAGAATAATCATTATGAAAGTGATGAAGTGTTCATAACCTCTTCTAGCATGTACAATGGAAGGCCCTTACCTTGAATTCTTATTTGAATTGAATTACCTAATTGCTTCTCAGCATTACCTTGAATTATTTGAACTTTTTTAAAGTATTAAATTTCTTTTCTATTCGGTATACATAACCATATCTAGAATAATCATTATAAAAATGATGCCTTGCCTCTTTAACCTTTAGCTAAGAATGGTCTTTTGGTCATTTTACCTTCGAGACAGGATTCACATACTCGTAGAATACCAAAATCTTAGCTCTTTTAGGGGTTTGTTTACCTATCACTCTTATACTGATTTTGGTAAACAAGGTCAAAGAGTGATAAGTCCCACTCCAAATCAGTAATCCCATTATTGTTTTTGGGTGAAACTATTACACTATCCTAGGTAGTAATAAATTTTATCATTTACCTTCTTTGATGTGGGGCCGAGTTGTCTTTACCACTCTATCAATATTCTCTTTATTTTATCCCAATAATATCTCTTACCTATACTAAATCAACAAACCCTACATTTCCTACTAGTTATATTTTTAAGTACTAATTGAGACATGTTTTATTATATATTATAACATATTTGAAGTATCGATGCGGTACATATATTTTCATGATGATGCAATATTCTATTGTGATTATTTATTTAAAATATAACAAATTCAAAATTTTCATAATTCAAAAAATTAAATTATAGAATTTATTTTAAATAATAAAATCAAATTATTTATAAATTAAAAATTAAACATAAGTTTGTAATAAAGTAAATAGGTTCATAGAAATATAACAAACAAATCACAAAAGGTAAATTCATCTTGGGCATAAACATACACCAGGTCTTTTAAAATTTGTATTATTTATTTATTATTGCCATTTTATAAACCTTAACGTGTAAGTGTATACATTATTCTCATTTAGTACCAAAAAGAATATATACACATAATAAACAACATGATAATATGCAATCAAGAATTCAATCACAATTAAATAATCACATTAGTGAAAGTCACTTTCAAAGAAACAAACAAGAGCACCACAATATAGAATCACGCAAAAAATAATTTATCAGATTATGTCAATCATTTATGTATGCATAAAATTTTACTTACCTTGAATCCAAAAGAGCTCAAACAATCATATCGAAAACCTTGATTTCCGGAAGGTCTAATTTTTGCCAATTGATTCTAATCTGTATCCATTTTACTCCAACACTCATACGGTGTTGAATATGAACAAAAGAGGAGCTGATGAGAAGAGGGTATCGAGACCAGTCCAAATATAACATTCATTTCAAATGGGTGCGACAAAGATGACTGTATCTAAATTCCAAAGTTTCTGATAATGTTTAAATATTCTAACATCCATTGAATGAACTAATGCCAAAAATAAGGTGGAAGTGGAAGAGAATGATGAGAGGAGTCGGTTGATGATGGTGGCCAGCCGGAAATGTCACTAGACGGTGGAAACGTCACTAGTCGAAATTAACATGGTTTACTGCAGTTTCATCGATGCTTGGATGGTCGTGAAATTGGTCTTGATAGAAAGGTGACGATGAGAGAGTTCCGTTGATACCAATATCATCATGATCGGACTATCGGAGAGATTTACTACAGCTTCATCGATTTTTCTTCCTTTCTCTCTCTTGCTTCTTTTCCCTTTCTCTCTGTTCTCTCAAAACCCTACTGCGCCTCTTTATTCTGCTTTTTTTTAAACTAAAATATCTTTATACTCAATTTATAAAATTACCCTAGTTAGTAATATTTTTAATTTGATGTATCTTGTTCATCTTAACTCCAATTGACAAAGCAAAAGTATCTGTAAATTCATCTCATCGAACTCTTCGATTTGTGTACAATATATCATATAAAAATCTTATTTTCACATTTTTCTTTGAGGACACCATAGTCATTTCTCTATTTTTAGACAATAAACTTAGATCTTAATCTTTAATCGCATTAATCAATACCCATCTGATAACAACTTAAAGTGCGATCCAATAAAAAACTCCCATATGTTCTCAAAATAATAAGATAATCATTAAATTGCAATAAAATTTTGCCCCTCCAGGTTTTAATATCGTTAATAAACATTCAAGATATTATAATCCAACAATTATATGCATCTTCAACGATTTGAGATGCATTCGAGGTAGGCCCTTGAGAATATTCCTCCATAAAGACAAACTTGTAGCTTTCACATAGAAGTGCAATATTCATGTTAATTTTTCATTTGGCAATTGCCTGTTAGTTTTTTATTAGCAAGAATCGTGACTTCATTGCAAAAATAAACATAAAAAAATCTTTTAGTTTGCGCGGATAAATATCATAAGAATTTAAGCATAGTAACTATGATGCATGATGCACACGAAAAATACATGAATTGTGTTGATGAATTAAGCTAATGAATATTCAAACTCCAGAAATAGCAGGACGCCTTAGGGTAATCATGTTACTTACGAATTTAATTGAGACTTTTTTATATGATAAGTGCTGTCCAAACTATCTCATATTTTCAAAATTTATAAATTCTCACTATTTCTAGTCAAGATATAATCAACAAGAGTTTTTTAGTTGTTTTTAATGTCACCATAGGTTACACTAATCTAGAAACACATCTCAAAATTCTATCATTAAGAAAACAACCATAATATTAAATCAAATGGACAACCTCGTTGAGAGGATGAAACCTAAATCATCTCAAGCACCAATTTAATTGTCACAGTAATGTAATAATGGTGGAGACCAATAGGTCAAGTCATCATATAACCCGCTCCCCACTAATAATTCTGCGAAGTATATAATTTCTTTATAAAACATCTCATGCTTTATAAACCCTTACTAAAGTAAAACAATTTTAAATTATTAGGCGTGAAATTATATCTATCAACTCTCAAAAAATTTAGGTTTTCTTTCGAGCTTCCTATGATTTGAAACACTTGAAAATCATAAGCTTAAAATAAATGTGAAGTTTAAAAATTTAATGATTAATTTTTGTTCATGTTATAAAAATATATTTGCAAATTCAAATGCTAACCTTATTAATTAATCATATTTCCTAAAAATATTTTAGTATAATAAAAATAAATCCGTGTTAATACGTGTCATGTTTTAATATGAGTAGACACTTTTCTATCTTAAATAGAATTTAGCGAGGTTCGTCATATATTAAATTACAATAAACCCAAAATAATAAAATTATAACTTTTTCTGCTTTTTTCCTTATAAGTGTCTCAATCCGGATTGCGCTTGAGATGTATGAAAAATCATCAGAGAGTGAAATTAAACTGCACCGGGGAAAAATTTAGTTGGCCCAAAGACCCATCACTTGTTCATGTTTGTGGGCTAGCCGGAGACAGATGGGACGCTGGGCGGGCCCCACATTGACCCAGATCTACATGTCACAATGCCTCTGGTGCTAGTGCGCCTATCCTACACGGCGACTGGGCCTTGCTATGCCCTACTCCTGCCGGTCAGTCCGAAGCCGCAAGTAGTAAAAAAACATACATCTCATGCAAAGTTCCTATCTACCAATCGTACACGAAAGCAAATATATTTTTCGTGATCATCATATAATCATAATATTAAATTAATATACAATATGGTCGTCTTTGATATCAATTTTTGGTTTAGAAAACTAAATAGGTTTTTTCACTCTAGATGGATAGATGTGTGGACGTTATAGATTGTTCACTCACTCACTTTTACAATCTAACTATGAACTTAACATATGAGAAAGTCGGAATAAAAAGAATATAACTTTCTTTTCTCTATTACTTTCTAAGTTTCTCCAAAAAACATCAATCATTCTTTTTCATTTATATAAATCACTATTTATCATCTAATAAAAAGATAAAATAAGATTTTTATTTTATCTTTTTATTAGACGACAAATAGTGATTTATATAAATGATAAGAATAAGAGAATCAAATAATTTTTATTTGATAAGTGATTTATTTTTTGAATGTCTCACCATACTATCAAAATAATCATATTATTTGACATGTCCATTGGTTTTTCATAATTAGTTGGTTAGGTTCTTATAATATAATATGTGATAAAGAGACACTCCCATTATAATATATTACAGAATGTGTAGTAATTTAGAATTAAGTAATTCTAAACTATTTATCATAATTTTAGTAATTCTACTTGTTCAACTAGTGTAAACAAAGTTGATAATTAAGCTTGTTCAACTACAATCTCAAGCTCAATAAAATTGATAATTAATTAAACTCATTACAATACTCAAGAACTATTTATTACACTTCATAATGAAGGAATAAATTCCATCTTATAAATCAACATTCTCAATTATTTACTTCATTGTACTTCCAAAATACAAGGAACGAAGTTCGATGAGATATTTGAACCTTTACCGTGCAAATAAAAACAAGAGTGTGTTGATCACCCAAATTAAGATCATTCTACATATGATTATCATATTGATAAATTTGAATACTCTATATGCTAATGATATCGTTAGATATTCATATTTATATTGTTCAATTCCTATGTAATCTCATTATATAAAGTATCACGATTCCAATGTCTCCACATTATCACTCTGGATAAGAGTGTTTTATTCCTAACAGAAATGAACCGTACTTATAATTATTGATTAATTAAAGGTCTCAACTTTAATTTTAGGATACAATTTTTTTATTATTATTATCCTTCTCCCCATTTGATATGAAAGTTGTTATAATATATTAAGTGTATAAACTGACCATGATTGAAAGGTGGGTANGGGGGTGGGGGTGGGGGCATATGGTGTTTTAACTGACTAAGGATTACATCATCTCTGATTAATGATTTTTGTTCATTGTTGTTATTGTTTTAACTATGTTTAATGGAAGATGATTGATACATTTCTGTACTTACCATAATTGAAATGGTTGGGGGCTATATGGCGTTAAAACGAATGAAGCATTGCATCATCTCTGATTAATGGTTTTTCTTCTTTGTTGTTATTGTTTTAACTATGTTTAGTGGTAGATTGCTAATAAATTTCTACAGTTACCATAATTGAAATGTGGTGGTGGGGGGGTATATGATTTCCAAACTGATCAAGGATTGTATCATCTCTAATTAATGGTTTTTCTTCTTCATTGTTATTGTTTTAACTATGTTTAGTGGAAGCTTTATCCCATGACATGTTTCGGTGACGCCATTCATGTTGGTAGTGCATTCAGTGTTGTAGGGGACACCGTAAAATTTTCAAACTATAAGGATCAAAGATTGGACAAGCAATTTATGAGTAATGGTGGTGGTCGATATGAATTATGATAGCCACACTTATTGAACTGGTCATCTAAATTGTTCATATATATGTGTTTAAGATGCTAATTTTTTTGTAATTGACGGGAGGGTGATCCACCCTTGGATTCCCATTGGTAGTGTAAAATAATTGACTAACGTAATTGTTAATTTTTATGGCAGTTCACGAACAAATCAATGTATACACAATAAGAGATTGATGAAGTACGATTTGAATGGTCTGATCATTTCGTTGAGAATATGTGCCACCAATTCGGATAACTTTAGGTTACATTTTGATTTTATGATTGTAAATAAGTTATTCGGTGTAATAAGTTACATTTTAAATTTTATTTGATGTGTCTACAAACTTTTATAGATTCATAATTATTCTGAATGAATTATGTGTGGTCGTATTTTTATTTAGACTTGTACATGTTTTTGTTTGCAGGATTGGGGATAGTAAAAATGAATTTTATTTTGTAAATTTCTTTGCATAATAAGACGACGGGTGCTCGACCACCCGTCGTGTTCTATTTCGTAAAATGTATGGTTAAAACACGATGGGTGCTAGAGTAACCATCGTATTGTATCTCCATTCATGACGATCACTAGACCGCCTTTAATGTTTTATCATTTTAACCTACGTGCAACACTTAATTTTTTTTAGCGCTGCATGTGGAATTGGTCGTCATTCATGACTGGTGCTATAGCACCCGACGTCTTTTATCACATACTTTTAGCCTTAAAAGAACTTCTTTTCTCTTATTCTCTCTTTTGTTTCTAATCTATCGATATTGTCTGCGTCTCGTCCTCATCTTTGATTCTCTATTTCTTCTTCAAATAAATTGTTTCCTCGTCTACTTCAACTCGAGATCACATTTACAACCTCTAATTTCTTTTTATGTGTTCAACTAATGAATTTGGAAGGTATATTTCTATTTCCCCATCTTTTTAATTTAATTACGCTAATTCTAGGGTAATAATGAGTTTTTCATATCTTTTTTATTCCCACGATAGATAAATAATGGATATTTGTGGATAGTACATCTACAAGTATGCGATGGAGCATGGTAATGACCTCTGTTTCATACGTTGTCCATGTGTGGAATGTGGGAATCTCAAACTTTTCACTTTCACTAAGATAAGAAATCACTTATACACTAATGTTATAGATCAATATATTAAACAAGGGTGTGACATGGAGAATTAGATAATTCTAGAGTAAAGACATTTGGTATAACTGAAGGATGAGAGAGTTCTCATGTAGATATTGATTATTATGAATGTACGATAAATATGGTTAAAGTAGTGGAAGATTTTTATTTAAATAATCCTGAATAATTTGAAAAGATGCTTAATGACGCTAAGAAGCCTTTGTACCCAAATTATAAAAAGTTCACAAAATTATCCGCGTTAGTGAAGTTATATATTTTAAAGCCTAAATATTGGTGGTGACATAAGTTTTTCAAGTTTATTCAGTGTGTTAGAGGAAATGCTTCTAGTTGGCAATCAAATGACTGTTTCATTCTATGAGGCTAAGAAAACTATGTGTGCTTTAGGAATAGAGTATGAACAAAATAAATTCATGTCCTAATGATTGCATTTCATATAGAAATGAGCATGTAGAAGCAACTGTATGTCCTGTGTGTGATGTCTCGAGATGAAAACCGTCGAAGAATTTGTCGAGGGAGAAAAAAGGAGCGCTTGCAAAGGTGTTGTGGTAGTTTCCTCCCATCCCACAGTTCAAACGATTGTATAAGAGTATCCATATTGCAGAAAACTTGACATTGCATGCTTATGATAGGGAAATAGATGGTAAATTATGTCACCTAGCCGATTCTCCATCTTGAAAGCTTATGGCCACAAGTGGGCGGATTTCACAGCTAAGCCAAGACACCTTCGACTAGCTATTACAGCAGATGGGATAAAATCCATTTAGTTCCCTTAGTAGTAAATATAGTTGTTGGCATGTTATTATGTGATATATAATCTCCTTCCATTGTTGTGCATGAAGATAAAATACATGATGTTAACATTGTTAATAGCTGGTCTTAGGCAACTAGGAAGCGATGATGATGTTTATTTAGCAAATTTGATTGATGATCTTAAAGTTCTAAAGGAAGTGGGAGTTGAGATGATGCATATCGGGAAGAGAGTTTTACTCTAAGAGTAGTCTTAAGGAGGATGATCAATTTTCTTGCATATGGAAACTTATGTGGATGCAGTGTTAAATGTTATTATGATTTTCCAATATGTGTAGATGATACAATTTTTATTCGGCTAAAACACTACAAACAAAATTCATATATAGGACATAGAAGATTTTTACCACCCACACATCCTTACAGAAGGCAAAAAAGGCATTTGATAGGAATCAAGAGCTTAGAACAGCTCATGCACCTTTAAGTGCAAAAAAAGTTTTGGAAAGAGTTTAGAAAGTTAGATTTACACTAGGAAAGAAGAATGTGGAGGAATCGGTGAAAGATGTATTGTCCAAATCTTACTGGAAGCAGAAATCAATTTTCTTCAATCTAGAATAGTGGAAAATCTTACATGTTTGAAATTGTCTTGATGTTATGCACATTGAAAAAATATTTGCATGAATATTATAGGAACACTATTTGACATTTCTAGGAAGACAAGAGATGGGCTGTCTAGTTGTATGTACCTTATGGAAATGAGCATTAGATCAGAATTAGCGCCAAAAGTCGATAAAAAAATAGTTCTACCATCAACTTGTTACAAATTGTCACAAGCTAACATAAAAAAGTTCTTGAAGGTTACTCATCAAATTTTCAATATCTAGTTTCTTTGAAATATCTTAGTCTTAATGGGCTGAAATATCAAGATTGTCCTGTGGCAATACCTGGATTATTACCAGATCATGTAGGATATGAAATCACCAAACTTTTTTCATTCTTTAATGGAATTTTTAGTAAGGTTATAGATGTTACACAACTAGATGTGCTACAAAAAGAAATTATTATGATGTTATGTATTCTTGAAAAAAAATTTCCTCTCACATTCTTCACCATTATTTTTCATCTCATTATGCATCTTGTTAGAGGGGTACGACTTTTTAGACCAATTTACTTGTGGTGGATGTACCCATTTGAGCATAATATGAAATTGTTAAAGGGTTACATAAGAAATCGCAATCGTCCAGAGGGTTGCATTGGTGAGTGTTAATATTGTTGAAGAAGTTGTAGAGTTTTGCACTGAATATCTAGGTGTTAAACCAATTAGAGTTTCATGCTCAGATGATAATTTGAAAGTTGGTCAGCTATTATCAAGTGGTTATGTAGAAAGAATTGATCACGCACAATGAAAGCAAGCACATCGTTACGTATTAAAAAATATTAATGAAGTTCAACCCTATATCAAGTAAGTAAAATAATCTCAATATTTTATTTGTTATTATGCTCATTGTTTTTTATAATAATTCTTTATTTCATACTATATTTGAGTTTTTGTTTTGTGCCACTATATAGGCAACATATCACTTTCTTTAGGAAGTATCCCAACAAATCAAGGAGACATAAATGGCTACGAGATGAACATAACTAAACATTTATTTATTGGCTGCGTGATCAGGTAATTTCAGTGATAACGATATATATACCGACTTGTAAATTTTCTAAACTTCTTAATCATGGATTGTTATTGTAGGTTGCATATGATATCCATGTCTCTATAATTGTAACAAATACAGTGAGGTGGATAACACATGACCCAACTGTTGGATGTCACGGTGTGTGCGCGGCGAAAGCGTATGGCTCGAGGCCATTCAAAAATTAAACTTTTAATAAAGATCGAATGTTTTAATAAAACCAAACTTTTCGCAACACCATGATAACAAAATAATTTTTTTTATTGAAAACTCTTTTTCAATCAGTCAAGATCTATTATATATTTATACATAAATCTATAACATATAAGATTAAAAATCATATACCTCTTATAGTCTATATCAAGCGTGCATGCAAAACCGATTGATCCCTCAATCCCACAAAGCTATTCCAATGATCAGTAGACTCTAAGATCCACACCAAGATTTTCCAAGTCAATCCTCAACGTATTAGGACATGTGTAGGCACGTAAAATATTACAAAACACTTTTTCTATCTCTAAAATGTACTCAATACATGAGATCTAGATATTTACTAAGAAAGACTTTAGTGAGACGATTCTCTAAAAGAACGCGATGATTATTCTTTCAAAGTTTTGATTAACTATTAATCACAGAGAAATATCACTTTGACGCCAATTGTGTTCTCAATTTAATTATTTTGATGAAGTGATGAAATGATTCATCAACTGAGGCCATTAGAATAATATCTGTGTATTTTTTAGATAATGACGTATCAGATTTTTTAGGGATAAACTAAAATAATATTTAATCATAAAATTGTCAAATGCAGTGGGACCCACTGCAACTGTGCACAACTACAGTGCCACACGGCACTACAGTGTGTCGTGAGGTAGCACAGTGCCTCACGACACCACTGTAGTGCAGTGTGGCACTACAAGTGTTGCACCACCACTACTGTAGTGCCACGTGACACTACAATAGTCTATGTAAATCTCTGAAACCTAATTAGTGATTGACACGTGATAATTATTATGAATTAAATATTTATTTTAATTAGACAAATATCTAGATATAAGTTAATTCAAATGTAACATATCTCATTATCCCTATCAAGTAACTTATCTGTTATTTCACAAATAACTAATTTAGTTGATTCACATTATTATCAAATAATAATTTAATTATCTAGTTTCACAAATTAGATATTCTGTCTCACTTATCGATCATTAAAAAAATTCAATAATTATATATATATATATATATATATATATATATATCATTTCCAAATATATATATAATTTAATTAATTAGTTTTTAATTAATTAATCATACATAATTATGTATTTGCACCAGAATAAAAATTTCTTTTGCAAGTCAGTCCTTTTCTCATGTCTTGAAATGTTCACACCCTAGACTGCGTAGTACAGTTGTGACTTGGGGACCATAGACCTATAATCTTAAGTTCCAATAAACCATATTATTAATCAAAATCTTTAATTAAATAATTTTATTTATTAATTCCATTATTACTCTACTATAAATATGAAATTGAACTCTTAGTGATTATAAAATATATTTACAAAGTATTCTCATGCAGTCCACTGATATAATCATTTCAAGTATTTAGTATATGTAGTGGGGTTCAGGTCTCCACCTGAATAAACAAGCATATAGTTTCTCGTTCTCCTAAGATACTTGAGAATGTGCTTTACTGCAATCTAGTGTTCCAAACCTGGATTCAATTGATGACGACTGAAAATTCCTACTGTATAACAGATGTCCGGTCTTGTATACAACATGGAATACATGAGACTTCCAACTACTAAATCATAAGGAACCTTTTTCATATCCTCTTCCTCCTAAGGTGTCGTAGGACATTGTTCCTTGGAGTGGACAATTCCATGTCTGGCCAGTAGTTGACCTTTCTTAGAATTCTCCATAGAAAATCTCTCCAACACCTTATCAATATAAGATGCCTAAGAAATGACCAAGAGCTTGTACTTTATATTCTTTAGGATTTGGATGCCTAGTACATAGCTCGGTTCTCTTAAATATTTCATTTAAAATTTCTCACCTAACCACTTCTTTAGGCTGATAAAGTTTCTACATCATTCTCAATGAGTAGAATATCATCAACATAAAAATCTAAAAAAACCACTATCTTATCTTTGATGTATTTATAAACATAGGCTTCATCAACATTTTTCTTGAAGCCATAAGACTTTATAATCTCATCAAAAGTAAGATTCCAAGATCTAGATGCTTGCTTAAATCCATAAATGGATTTAAGCAACTTGCATACTTTCTAACATTGCTCCTTTTGTACGAACCCTTCTAGTTGGATCATATAGATGCTTTCTTCAAGAGAGCTAATCAGAAAAGCTATCTTGATGTCTATTTGTCATATCTTATAGTCAAAACTAGCGGCTATGGACAAAAGGATGAGAATGGATTTTAGCATGGTCATAGGGGAGAATGTCTTTTCATAATCGACTCATTTCGTTTGTGTATAGCCCTTAGTTACTTACAAAGTCTCTACTTTCCCATCTGCACCTCTTTTCTTTTTGAAGATCCATTTATGTTCAATGGGCCTGACATCTTTAGGTGGATCTACAAGTTCTTAGACGAAATTGGAATACATAGATTCCATTTCCTAGTTCGTGGCATCTTGTCATTTCTCCTTTTAGGATCATCCATTGCTTCTTCATAAGATAGTGGATCGTCCTTATCAGTGTCTGACACTAGGACATATGCCTCTAGTTCGTAGCGAACTGGTTATCTCAAAACCCTCATAGTACGACGTTGTACCGGGGTTTCCTTTGCAAGAATTGTGGTTTCTCTAGTTTGTCGTTTATCACTAGAAATTGAAGATGGTCTGATCTAATCAGTCATTAATTCCTCGAGAACTACTTTTCTTCAAGGTTTGTGATTTACCATATAGTCGTATTCAAGGAAGGTGGCATTTGTCAATACAAACCCCTTTTGATCCTTGTGACTATAAAAGTACCCACCTCTAGTCTCTAGAGTATAGCCAATGAATATGCATACGTCAGGCATTGAGTCTAACTTTCCAGTCTTAGATCTAAAAGCGTGAAAATGACACCCTCATATACGTACAAAATATATATATCTGTGTGTAATACATATCCCTAAAATGTAAGTGGTAGTGATGAGTAGCTTAACATCGACCTAACGATATCCAATAAGGTACAATTTCTCCTTTCTAAAACACCAATCTGTTGTGGCGTTCCAGGTGCTGTCAGTTGGGATATGATTCCATACACCAGCAAGTAATCCTTGAATTTTTAAATTAAGTATTCACCACATCGATCTGATTGAAGTATTTTCAATTATTTAACTAATTGTCTTTCAGCTTCAGCTTTGAAATCTTTAAATTTTCCAAAAGTTTCAGATTTTTTCTTTGCATTAGATAAGTATAACCATATATTGAGTAATCATCAATAAACAAAATATTCATACCCACCTCTTATTTATACATTGATCGGTCCACAAACATTACTATGCACTTGCTCAAGTGGATCCATGGCTCTTTGGGCCTTTCTAGAGAAAGGCCTCTTGGTCATTTTGCCCTCTAGACAGTATTCACAAATAGGAAGAGTTCCCACTTTTAGTTCTCTCAAAGCACCTTGGTTTGTTAACCTATTTAACCTATCTAGAATAATAATATATCCTAACCTAAGACGCCAAAGATATGTGTTATCATCATCATGAGAAACTCTTTGTCGTTTGCTACTTTTAGATTTTGATACTTTAAATAATTCATAATTATTTAACGTGCGTTCAGTCAGTTTAAGTATATGCAATCCATTAATAACTTTAGCATAAAAAATATCGAATTCATTCTTAGAAATAATAAAATCTTTATTAATAAAAGAAACTTTGAATAATTGTTCTTGCAAAAATGAAAGAGATTAAATTTCTCGAAAATCCAGGAATTTAATAAAAATTGTTCAAAACTAAATAATTATATCCAAAAGGTAAGCAGATTATTCCTAATGCTTTAACTGACACGAGCGCACCATTGTCAACTCTCAAAATGACCCCACCATCAGCCATCTCCCTTGACAAATCAAGCATCTGAAAAGAAGAATATACATGGTTAGTGGCTCTTGAATCTAGTATCCAGGATGATAAATCATATTCCACTAAACAAGCTTCAAGTACAAGTAAATCATATTCACTTTTCGTTTTCAGTTTAAAGAGATACTTGTTACAGTTTCTCTTCCAATGACCTCCAACCCCATAGTGGAAACATTTTCCTTGAGCTTGTTGTCGTTCTTGTTCTTTTTGACTTTCGGCGATGTCTTGAATTTCTTTCCCTTATTGTTCTTACTCTTATCCTTACCATTGTTCTTCTTCATTTTCTTGTTCTTAACAATATTGGAAGAATGCTTTTGCTCAACAACATTTTCCTCACACTCTTTGGTCATTCTAAGGTTGAGTGACTCAAAAATTTGTAGTTCATTCAATAATTGGGTCAAGTTTAATTGCAACTTGTTCATAGCATGTTGGTCATGAACGCAGAAAAAGTTGGCGTGAGTGACTTAAGTATAATGCTAACTTGAGACCGTTCATCAATGGTCAATCCATGTACTTCAGTCTCGTGCATTATGTTGATCATGTTCAAAACATGTTCTGGCAAAGAATTAACATTTCTCATCTTAGTCGTCATATAACTCCTAGTCGCTTCATGACGACTTTTATCAGACAGCTGCCAGACATCGCCTATAGAAATTCCATAATCTCATAGGTAGTCTTCATGCTTTCATGCTTAGTTCTCAGAACACCATTCATGCTAATAAGCATGTAGCACTTCGCATTGTTGTTTGATAGGATCCAAGCATCAAATTTGTCCCTAACATTCTTAGGACCATTAGCAGCGAGCTCCTTAGGAAATTCCTCAGTAAGAACAAACTTATGGTTCTCACAAATCAATATTAAGTTCATATTTGATTTTCAACGTACGAAATTATCACCATTCAATTTCTTAAGAGCGAGTATAGCATTAATAGGGTTGCTCATGGTAGACCTAATAATGATAACTGAAATTTAAAATATACAAGATTCAATATAATTGATAAATATCTAGAATTTAAAAAGTAAACGTGATGAATGAATGCAACATAATAAACACACAAATTTAACAATTACTGATCATGATAAAACAACCAAATGATTAATGTGCTCCCTTAGGGTCAGTCAGATTAACCTAATTCTCTATGAGATATTCTCATGCTTATTAATTAAAATTTCAAATAACTCATATTTTCTCTTTTAACCATAAGGTATCGCTTGTTCGGTCAAGTCACAGCTATCCACAACTTAATTATGACTTTGTGAGTGTAACCCATCATTTCAGATTTCATGACTTCATTTATAAAATATGCCACCTTAGGGTCGTTCAAAACTAAACTACATCACTTCCTCCTATCTTCTTAAGAAGTCCAACCTTGGTATTGTTACAGCTCGAAACCTTCCTTTGGGGGATGAAAAACTGGAAGTGGATAAAACCTCAGGTATTAATTTATACATTTATATTTTCTATCTATGTTAAGTGTTTGGATTTATTAATCTATATATTTAATTTATATAATAGTGTCCTAAAAAAGTTTTGAGAGTTGAATGTGGCTATTTTGTTATGCGTTTCATGAAACATATAATTGACGTAACAAGTCTATGAATGAAATGGTACGTATACTAGTTATTGTTTCACTATATTTAATCGAAAATCGTAACAAGTCTATTGATAGTGTAGAATAGTTTGACTAACGTAATTGTTAATTTTTTATGGGAGTTCATGAACAAATCAACGTATACATAAGAAGAGATTGATGAAGTACGATTTGAATGGTCTCGGACTTCGTTGAGTATATATGCTGCCGGTTGGGATAGCAAGCTTTAGGTTGCATTTTGATTTTTATGAGTGTAAATAAGTTACTCGTTGTAATAAGTTACATTTTAAAGATTAATAGAAGTGGTCTAAAAATTATTCTGAATGAATTCAGGGTTTGTGGTTGTATTCTATATAGACTTGTACATGTTTTGATTTGCAGGATTGGGGATTAATAAAATTAAATTTTATTTTTTAAATTTTGCTACATCAAACACGACGTTGTTTATATCAACCGCCATTTTTTATGTTGTTCATCAATGATGGGTTTTCTAGAACCTGTCGTTCTAGAAACTACCTTAACGACGACTTATAGCCCACTCGTTGTGCTTTAACACCTTACACCACGTGCCTTTAAATTTTTTTATTCCTGCACGTGGAATTGGTCATCATTCACAATGGGGTGTATATAACATGTCGTCCTTTATCACATGTTTTAACCTAAAAATAACTAGGTGACTTCTTTTCTCTTATTCTCTCCATTGTTTCTAATATATCGATATTGTCTCTATATCTCATCGTCGTCTTCGATTCTCTATTTCTCCTTTGAATCAATTGTTTCCTCGTCTACTTAAACTTAAGATCTCATTTACGTTCAACTCTGATTCTACGAGACCCGACTTTTATGGTTAGTATATTGGCTAATTATTTCCTTAGTATAGCTCTCATTATTATTATCATTGATCCATTTTTACAATTATAATATACACATTCTATTGTATGTTTTACATCATTGCTCTGCTCTTAAATTCAAAACTATGGTCATTTTAATGATATTTAGCTCACGTTATAAATTAGTGTGTAGATTATCCAAATTTTATTAACAAAATTTTTTAACTCATATTTTCAAATTAAATTTCTAATAAATTTCTACTCTAACAATAGTATTAATAATATTAATTTTCTATTAAAACTGCTACTCTAACAATACTATTGATTTCTATTTAATCAATAGTATTAACTTTATTACACTATAACAAACGTGAAATTTCAATTCCCCATTTTGACTTCGAAATGAAGTGGTACATTTTCCCCCCACTTATTGTGTTTTTAGTTGCTCAATCCCTCACTTTCAGCAACCACGAAGCCATTTCCTCTCTATAAAACTGCTACTCTCTTCTTGAAAGCAGAAAACACATTCTCGTCTTACTTTCTCATTTATTTTTCTAGGAACTACTCTCTAAAAAATTCATTCCTTCTTCGCGAACCTCTACTCTTCTCCATCTTTGCCTCCTCTTTGTCATCCTTCACGTCGCTGTCATTTGTCTCTGTGGTGAGTGCTTTATCACTTTTTTTCTTGTCTTCCTCTATGCTCGTCTCCATATCTCCTTTCTAATTCTTTTATTCTCTTCTTTTTCACTTAGACTGAAATTTCTGTCATCCCCTCTTGTCTCTGTTATGCTGCCTTCCCATTCTCTGGTAAGCTCTCTCACCCTCTATTTCTCCTCTTTGTTTTTTTTTTTTTATGTTTCCTTTTCTTTAATTCCCATTACTGCCTCTGTTTGTTCTCTATCTCATACTCTTTATTCTCTGCTTCTCTCTAGTTTTCTCAGTCTCTCTCATTGGTCACCCAATTGCCAAAATTCTCTAGGTAAAATTCTCTCTGCTTTGCTCTTGTTCTTTATCTCTCTTTCTCCTGTTATCACCTAGCCGAACATTGGGTGTTTTAAAACCACTTTGTTAAAGGGTTTCACATAAGATTTAAAGTGAATTGGTTCAATGGATTCTAAAATTTATATTTCTTAATGCCAACCTTTTTATTCATAACCTTTAGATTTTGATACTGTAATTTTCATGGCTTCTAGTTTACTTTGTTGTTTTATGTATGTGTTTTATTCAAGCTTTGACTTGGTGACTGGTGGATTTGTACGTGGCTCTTAGTACTTCATCCATGTAGTTTATGTGAAATCAAATCTATGGTTGGAATTTAAACACATATAGAATTGTATCATTTTAATGTCATATGATATAGAGTTTAAAAAATATGGCTACTATTTTATGTATATAGAATTAACCGTTGTATTTTTTCGATGAAAATTCTGACAGTACAGATAAAATAATTTTCGTTTACTAAGAATTTAATGATAAAAAATTCTGAAAATATTGTTAGTACCATATAAGACATTAATTTACTCTTGTTAAAATTTAGGAATTTTAAAAAATTACTTGCATGGTGAAAATATTTTTTCAAATATTCTTCAGAATCCTGAATATTAGGGGCAGACCACTCCATCTTCATGGCTTCGCTTCTGGCATACATTACATCATTTTGGCCTAAATATTTTACAGTAGTTTTTTATCATATGTAAATATCTGTAAAGTTTTGTATTTTTTAGATAAGAAATGATATACCAAATGAGTAGTTAAACTTATAAATCTGAATTTCATTTTACTTCCAGACAGACCCTAGTTGATGGTGATTTTTCAATACGAAAATACTTTAAAAAAATTATAAGATTCTAAATCAAGATCTATGAGACATGTATCAACGTCCAGAAATAAGTCTTGTAACTTTTCATGTACGGTACAATCTATAATAAATTTTCAAAACCAGACATCCAAACTGTTTTTCTTTCGTTAGTGTTTGAAAACATCTAAGAATGAAATTTTTCTCCTTTATCCTTTCAAGACTTGAACTTTAGGAACTTACATATGTATAAAAGGTAAATGAAATATCTGTATGTAATTGTTTGCATTGTATGCTGAAAATTTATAATAGAACTATGTTTATGTTTTGTGATGTATAGTGTACTATGATACTTTTTTCTTCATAACATTGTTCAATTATAGTGCTGATGTGTTTTGTTATATTGTATGTCTGATGATTTAATATATGTTGAAATCTAAGAATAAATGTTATATGAATGCATGAAGAATTAATTTTATGCCATTAGAGTCACGTGCCCACCATTATGCTTTGTTTGTTTTGTCCTTTGGGAAAGGTCTTTGTTTGCCTAATTCTTAGGGAAATGGTCTTTATTATATGCTTTGGTTAGTTTTATGAGAAGGCGTTAGCGAAACTGGTTCCACCTCTTTGAAAGTGCGGAGTAGTACTCATGAGAAAGGTCACCTGTACTTACCTCACAGCTAACAATTACCGGCGGTAATGTACGACACATGTGGAAAGCCCGTGAGGGAGAAGGCACTGTCGAGGGAGCCCAAGATCGGTATAGCCCATGGTCGTTATAGGTAATCTCTGTTCTGGGTGTGGTGGCGATCTTTAATGAAAGTTGGCTAGCAAACTCTGTAAGAATGATCTGAAAAATATACATGTGTTATGATTTGCATGTGACTGTGAACGTTCTCTATTTTACATATGTGATATTTTACTTACTGAGTATATTTTTATATACTTACACCGTTTTATTATAAATTTTTGGATGATAATAATAGTGATGAGGAGTTTATTGTTGAAGAGGTCTAGAGTCTCTAGCATCGAGTCCTATTTAAAAGTCCACAAAATTGTTTATTTGCTGTTGGGTTTTATTTAAATTAAATCGTGATACTTCAAACACATACTCTTGAGTTCTTGATCATTTTATTAAGTAAGATTTCTATTTATGTAACTAGGAGTTTGATAGAGGATTTTATTTTCTTTATAATATATTAACCTATTTAATATGTGTTTGTTTTAAAAATAAAAATAAAAAAGAAAAACAATTGACCTAGCTTCCGGGACGTTTGTGGTAAAATAATTTAATTAAAACTTAGTTAAATTTTTGGGTTGTTACGAATTCTCTGATTTTTTTTGCATTCAACTCATGAATTTGGAAGGTATATTTCTTTTTCCTCCAACTTTTTCAATTTAATTACGTTCATTCAAGGGTAATAACAAGTTTTAAAAATATTTTTGTATTCTTAGGATGGATAAATCATGGATTTTTGTAGATAGAACATCTACAAATTATGATATTGGGGTTGGAAATTTTCTCAAGTATACAATGGAGCATGGTAATGACCCTTATTTCTTACGTTGTCCGTGTGTGAAATGTGAGAATATCAAACGTTCCACTTTCTCTAAGGTGAGAAATCACTTATCCATTAATGGTATAGACCAAGGATATCAAACATGGGTGTGGCATGGCGAATTAGATAACTCTAGAAAAAGTACGGTTGGTATAAATGAAGGAAGAGTGAGATCTCATGTAGATATTGATGATTATGAATGTACCGTAAAATGGTTGAAGCAGTAGAAGATTTTTATTTAGATAATCCTGAGAAATTTGAAATTATGCTTAGTGACACTGAGATGTCTTTGTACCCTAATTGTAAAAAGTTCATAAAATATGGATGGAGCAACATAAGTTTTTCAGATTTATTAAGTGTGTTAGAGGGAATGCTTCCAGATGGTAATCAAATGCTGGTTTCATTTTACAAGGCTAAGAAAACCTTGTGTGATTTAGGAATGGAGTATGAAAAAAATACATGCATGTCCTAATGATTGCATTTTGTATAATGAGCATGTAGGAGAAACTGTATGTCCCGTGGGTGGTGTCTCAAGATGGAAACCGTCGAAGAATTTGTCAGGGGAGAAAAAAGGAGTGCATGCAAAGGAGTTATGGTATTGTAGTAGATGGGATAAATCCATTTAGTTCCCTTAGTAGTAAACATAGTTGTGGGCCTATTATTATGGTGATATATAATCTCCCTCCATGGTTGTGCATGAAAAAAAATACATGATGTTAACATTGTTAATTTCTGGGCCTAAGCAAGCAGGAAATGATATTGATGTTTGTTTAGGACATTTGATTGATGATCTTAAAGTTCTTTGGGAAGTGGGAATTGAGGCGTATGATGCATATTGGAAAAAGAGTTTTACTCTAAGAGAAATTTTAATGTGGATGATCAATAATTTTCCTACATTTGGAAACTTATGTGGATGCAGTGTTAAAGGTTATTATGCTGTCCAATATGTGTAGAAGATTCATCTTCTAATTAGGCTAAAACACGACAAACAAAATGCATATATAGGACATAGAAGATTTTTACCACTCACACATCCAAGAAAGGAATTTGAAAGTAATCAAGAGCTTAGAATAACTGCTACACCTTTAAGTGGAAAACAAGTGTTGGAAAGAGTTGAGAAAGTTAGATTTACACTAGGAAAGAAGAATGTGAAGGCATCGGCAAAAGATGGATTGTCCAAATCTTAATAAAAGAAGAAATCAATTTTCTTCAATCTAGAATATTGGAAAAGCTTACATGTTCGAAATTGTCTCGATGTTATGCACATGGAAAAAATATTTGCATCAATATTATAGGAACACTACTTGTCATATCTGGGAAGACAATAGATGGGCTATCTAGTCCTATGGATCTTGTGGAAATGGGCATTAGACCAGAATTGGCACCAAAAGTCGATGAAAAAAAATAGTCCTACCTCTAGCTTGTTAAAAATTGTCAGGGTAAAAAAAGAAGAAACTATTCACTACATTAGCTAACATAAAAGTTCCTAAAGAATACTCATCAAATTTTCAAAATCTGTTTTTTTAAGATTTTAGTATTAATGGGTTGAAATATCACGATTCTCATACATTAATACAACATATACTCCATGTGCCACTATGTGGATTATTACCAGATCATATAGGATATACAATCCCAAACTTTGTTCATTCTTTAATGCAATTTGTAGTATGGTTATAGATGTTACACAACTAGATGTGCTACAAAAGAAATTGTTGTGAAGTTATGTATTTTAAAAAAAAATTCCTCCCATGTTATTCACTATCATGGTTCATCTCACTGTACACCTTGTTAGAGCGGTACGACTCTATGGATCAGTTTACTTGCGGTGGATGTACCCATTTGAACGATATATGAAAGTGTTAAAATGTTATGTAAGAAATCACAATCGCCCAGAGGGTTGGATTAGTGAGCTTTATATCGCTGAAACAATTGTAGAGTTTTACACAGAATACCTAGAAGTTAAATCAATTGGAGTTCCATGCTCATGGGATGATTTGAAAGATGATAAGCCTTTATCAAGTGGTCATGTAAAAAGAATTGATCACGAACAATGAAGCAAGCACATCGTTACGTATTAGAAAATACTAATGAAGTTCAACCCTATATCGAGTAAGTATAATAATCTCAATCTTTTATTTGTTATCATGCTCATTGTTTTTTATAATGGTTCTTTATTTCATACTCTATTTGAATTTTTGTACTGTGTTGCTATGTAGGCAACATATGACTTTCTTTAGGAAGAAGTATCCTAACAAATCAAGGAGACATAAATGCCTACAAGATGGACATAACCGAACATTTATTTATTGGCTACGTGATCAGGTAAATGATATTGATGTCTCTATAAGTGTAATAAATACACTGAGGTGGATAGCATACGGCCCAACTTTTGAGGTAATCACATATTTTGGTTACACCATGAATGGCTATAGATTTCATACAAAATGTTGTGATAACTATCAATATTTCCAGAACAGTGGAGTTAGTGGGCACATACAATGCATATTGCAAGTGCTAAGGATAACAATCCTATTTATTTAGACTTGTCCTTTTAAGGAGTGATCCAAGAGATTTGGGAGCTTAATTATCATACGTTTAGAATTTCGTTGTCTAAATGTGAGTGGGTTGAGAATAGTAATGGGATCAAAGTTGATGATCTTGGATTTACATTATTTGATCTTGCAATATTAGGTTACAAAAATGTGCCTTTCATTTTCGGTTCGCAAGCAAAACAAGTTTTGTATGTCGAAGAACCAAAAGATCTAAGATGGTCACTTGTCTTATCTTCCACTTAAAGAGAATATTGTAAAAGTATTGTTGATGATGATTTGGGCGAAACATTATTATATTGTTATTTGTTTGTGAACGAGACGCCTTCTGTTGAAACATTTGACATAGATGGTGAAAGCGAGGTTGCTTATGTTTGACCAAATGGTGAAGACACTGTGATTATTGAAGGTATTATATGTAACTATGTCTTGTGGTTAGTATGATATTGGTGCGTTTATAATTGGTTTCACTTGTATGTTTTATCTTTTACTCAAGGTTAAACTAAATAATTTATATTGCAACACATGAGTGGATAAACGAAGCAGTAAATATAAAATCAACAAAACATGTATGAATGGCAACTTTCAATACTCTTTTACTTTACTTTGTAATAAATTGATGGATTAAACCAATCTTTACCTTTGCAGGGTTCAAAAACTAGGTAGATCAATTTGGGAGCAACTAGAACAACTTAAAGAAGTATTCAAAGTTCATTAGTTTCAGGGTTTTTGTAATTAATTACGTTATTTGTTTTTCTAGTCTACAATGTTAGAAATTTCAAGGATAATGATATTGTATGCAATGAAGAGTTATACTGTCTTCTGAGATATTTGTGGTGTTTTTTTGTTTTAATTTATTATTCAAATTTAATAGGTTGGCTTAATTATACTATAAATAAGTTTAAAAAAATATCACCACAAACGACCGTTTGTAGACAAACCATCATAAAACTACAACAAAAATGACGGTTAACAACGACGATGGTGTCTCTAGACACCGTTGTAAATGCAATTCAACAACGATGGTGGTGTGTGCAGTAACCGCCGTTAAAGAACTACAAAACAACCGTTATTTTTTTACCCGTCGTAAAAGATATATGATTTTTTACGACACTTTTTAAGACAACGGGTGATTACCCATCATCTTGTATTTTTAACGATGGGAAATCCCTGTCGTTAAAAATCAGTTTTATAGTAGTGCGCTGAAAGTAACATCTCAAATGGTACCTTCCTACATGCCTGAGTACCTAACAGGTTCAATCACCATGGTAGGGCATCATATTTGTCTCCGATATGTCACCTTGAAAGCACATCAACATTTAATGCGCATCACTTTTTGTCAAAAGTCACCTCCCTCTTGTATAATTGAAGACAAGCATCGTATCTTAGGAAGCTCTCCCAACACCGCTCAAGTCATAACGGTCTCTTGCATGGAAATGGTCCTCTCCCATTACTCAAAGGCCCGTTGGGAGAGTCGTACCCTTTGAGGAAGCGAGGAGAAAAATGAAACCAAGTTTCGGATGGCAAAGCTCCCCTATTGTAAGGTTTTGGTTGGGGTCATCCTAGGAAGATAAAGGAGAAGAGTGAGGTGCTGAAGAACGAACGAAGGCATAGACCCCTAAAGGTCCTTCCAAGAGCAATATGTGAGCGATTACAGAAGATAAAGGAAAATATCGGTATGCCACCCTCCGTCCAACTCTTTTGTGTCCTTTTAGCCTCCAACAATTTTGAAAGGCTCCCACGAAAAAAAGAAAGCGACAGGGCACAAGTAAACGGGCCTGAGGTCATTCCTAGTTAAAATATAGAGCCTCTCATCAGTCCTCCACAATAGGCATTTCCTGACTCTCACGCCATGTATCAGTACACTGGCTTGCAAGTAAAGTAAGAAACTGAAGCCCTAGTTAGAGGATGTGAATGGTGACAAGACCTCTTACACTAAATTTTAGCAAGATTAGGCTTTACTAGTGAGGCATGCGAGCATGTTCCTCCTAAGATCTTACACGAAGAGAAAGAAACCACATGAGTGAAGTAGCCGATAGTCGGTGCACTATTTGAGGAATAACCCCTCGGAGGAACTGAGAGGGTTGGAGTGGTCATTCATCCTACCACCAAACCATTTGAGAAAGGCGATTTAGAATAAATCAACATCTACCCACAAGCAGAATATGGAGCTCAATGGGTCACACCATTAAGGCAAAGATGATGCTTAAAAAGAATGATGCCTCAACAAGAGATGGAGAGCAGCAACTCGAGAAATAAGAAGCACGGTCATATTCTTCCCCCAAGTCAAAGAGGAAGAAGTAGTCTCCTTCCTAATCAGCAGACGCCAAGGTGTAACGGACAAACATAGATCGTGTACTCAACGAAATTTGTCAAATAAATGAGAAAAATCAACTCTTCCACAACATGTGGTGAAGAATTAACAAGAGATGACTTGTGCGGCAATCTAGCTCACCAGTCGGAATTAAAAAGTGATGGCTGGTGTGATAATCTAGCTCACCATTTAGGATTAAAAAGTGATGACGGGTGCGACACTCTAGGAAAAAAATCAGGATTAAAAAGGGATGACTAGTGGCGCACTCTAGCCCATCAGTCGGGATTACAAAATGATGTCTATCGAGCATTATAGTTCGTTATACATGATCAATGGTCTAGCCAGATCAGGCACGCTAGGCTAGACATTGAAGGTAAATAGTGATGAATGGCGAGCATTCTAGCTCGCCCGACAGGATCAAGGGTCTAGCTAGAGCAGGCACACCTGGCTAGACATTGAAGGAAAAATTAATGTCTGTGAAGCATTCTAGCTCACCAGACGGGATCAAGGATCTAGCTAAAGTAGGCACGTCTTGCTAGACATCAAGGTAAAAAGTTATGTCTGTCGAGCACTCTAGCTTTCCAGATGGGATTAAGAATCTATCCAGAGCATTCACGCCTGACTAAATATCAAGAAAAAAAGTGATGTCTGCTGAGCAATTTAGCTCACTAGACGAGATTAATGGTCCAGCTAGAGCAGGCGCGCCTGGCTAGACATTGAAGGGAAAAAGTGATGCCTGTCGAGTATTCTCGATCACCAAATGGTATCAAGGATCTAGCTTGAAATAACACGTCTAGGTAGATGTAAAGGTAAAAAGTGACGTCTACCGAGCACCTTAGCTCGCAAGCGTGATTAAGGGCTTAGTCAGAGCCAGAACGCCTGGCTAGACATCGAAGGAAAAAAGTGATATCTGTCGTGCACACTAGCTCGCAATACAAGATCAAGGGTCTAGCGAGAGCAGGCACACCTGCTTAGACATTAAAGGTAAAAAGTGATGTCTGCCGAGCACCCTAGACAGGATTACGGGTGGATGGCTAGATATCAAGGTAAAAAGTAAAGTCTGTTGAGCAGCCTAGCGCACTGATTACGGGTCTAGCCAGAGCAGGCACGTCTGGTTAGACATCAAATGTAAAAAGTGATGTTTACCGAGCACCTTAGCTCATCATACGGGATTAAGGGTCTAGTCACAGTATGCACGCCTGACTAGACATCAAATGTGAAAAGTGAGGTCTGCTGAGCACCCTAGCTCGATAGACGGGATTAAGGGTCTTGCCAAAGCAGGAACGACTGGCTAGACATTAAAGGAAAAAGTAATGTCTTGCATAGCATTTTAGCTCACCCGACGTGATTAAGGAAAGAGCCCAACTAGAATAATCATGATGCCAAAAGGCAAGTGATGTCTACTGAGGATGAGGCCCTAGCCAACACATAAACTAATATCTACTGAGTACTTCAGCCCAAGGGTTTATCTATGGCAGGGAGGCCTGGATGGGTCATAAGGAAAATGTCATCTGGCCAAGTACCAGAGGAATGGAATTTAGCTTACTTTCTAAATCATCAGACCAAGAAATATCTTAACCAAGAGAAGATATGCTTGACTAAACGACAAAAGATTAACTCTCAATTTGACGTAGGTCTTCCTAACCAAACCTCCTGAATGGGAGCACACAAAGTCTTCATAAAGGTTACGACAAGTCTGTACCACCCCAATCTCCTTCAGAGGGGGTAACCCACCAGGAAGAATCAAGTTCTTTAAAGCCCACTTAAGCTCGGGGTCATAGCAACCTCGCAGCTCAGAACATCATGAATTAAGGTCTCGTCCAGACCATAATGAATCTCAAAGGAAGTTAAAAACTTCATATACTCAAGGAATGCTTATTACTTAAAGCACATCTCGTGCGACTACAAAATGTTACGACAAAGAGTTCACCACACAGGCTTATTGAAGACAAGAAAATCATCGTGAATGGGAACACCGAGGACTTTAAGGCACGACAATTAAAAGAAAACAGAGAGGAAAATAACAATCGTATGAAGGAAATTAGGAGTATCCTAAGAGGAACCCTCCAAAATGGAAGAGGCCTCAAAAGGGGAAGGATTAGTCTTCTCCCAAGGAGGAAGGAAGAACTGGGGGAAATAGCGAGAGTTAGCAAGGGTTTCGACTCTTTCAGTTTTATGAGGATGAAGAAAATGAGAAGGAAAAGAACCTATTTCTAGGCCTAGAAGAAGGAAACCTCTCATTTAATGAGCATTAAAATTGGGTCATGATAGCAACCGTCGAGACGATTCTATGCCTAATGAACAGCCACTTCACAGACCAACAAGAAAAGTTTCAGGTTTCACAGTTAGTGACCCTCGTTCTCCCTTACGTGCACCCACGCGCTATTGACACCCCCACTCCCAAGGAAGCCAATGGCCTTAAATCATGGAAAAGGTGAAACAACACCCACGCGAGCATGAGAAAAATAGACAAGATGAACATAGTCTTTAACTTGACACCGCATAAAGTTAGCTCGGGTAAGGAACATAGGTGTATAAGTCTTCAGACCTAGGTCAATGAAGTCACTCAAGTCCTTGGTTGAGGGCAACTGTTATAGGTGTTTTCTATAGTTATTTTTTTTAATTATTTGTATATTGTTATGGGTGTTTTCCAGATATACGTTGACAAGGCAACATGTATCACACCGTACCATATAAGTTCAGAACAAAGGAAAGTTTTAAAGGAGAGGAACCGACCTCACCTAGTCAGTCCTGAGGGAGTTCAGATCGTAGCGACCTGAGCATATGCGAGACAACACAAATGGAATCCACGGTCATCATTACCCACTGAAAGTAACATTCCATATGGCAACTTGATATATGCTTGAGAACCCAACAAGTCCAATCGCCATAGCAGGGCGTCAAATTAGTCTTTGGTATGTCACCTCCAAAACATATCAACATTCAATGCCCGTCACTTTATGTCAAAGGTCGCCTCATTCCTGTCAAATCGAAGACATGCATCATATTCCAGGAAGCTTACCTAAGACATTCTCAGGACTTCTTCGACACGTCTCTTCCATAAAACTTCAAGTACAAATACTTCCATCTACTAGAGGGAAAGGTAGGTCTTTTCTCCTTAAGGAAACTCTATCAAAATAATATCAGGATACTGACTTAGGCATCGAAAGCCCTTAGGTGAGGCAACCACGCCCCGATTCTCCTCATCGTTGGGTTCTTTATCATAGTCTTGGAGATCCATGACCAGGAGGACGATCGTACTTAGCAAAAAAGACAAGTATCAGCATTGTTGCAATTTTCGACATCAACACATTTTTTCTGGATGTGCTTATTTTAGTTATTTTCCATTATCGCTTAGCTTTATATATTTGTATTTTGTTTTCATGTATGATTGTTTAATAATATTAAAAAATAAAAATATTCATAGAAGATGATGTTTGTATGATAGTTTGGTCATGTACAACTAGTGTCAGACTTGCCTTGAGAAACATATGTATGAACATGTAGGAAAATCAAATACAAAAAGTTATTGAGCCTAGCTAGAGAAATAATCCTAATGGCCAAAACCAAGAGATTACACTTAGGAGTGATATGAATTCGACAAGAATTGCTTCACCTTCTTGCATATTATTTCCCAATGTTGCGCACAAATGATTTTAAGCCGCATAATTCAACTCTTGCCCATATTCCATGGGGTAGACTCCGAAAATCCATATTTGCACCTGAGAGAATTTAAAGAAGTATTTAACAATTATAATGCAAGGATATCTTAATGATATTTGTTATGAGTGTTTTTCCAACCACCAGTAACATGATGAAATGTACAACACATTGAGAAATTTGCTACTTAGGAACTTTTGAAGGGAAAAGCTGACCACATCTGGTCGAGCACTATGGAACTCTGGACACACAAACCTGAGCACTAGAAGGATATGAGTAAGGCTGAGATATAATAAAAGAAAGCTCAGGTAATTCGCGAGATGAGGTCATAATTACCCGCTGATAGTAATGCCTAACAGGTCAAATTGCCATAACGTAGTGTCAGGATAGCTTCTGCCCAGTCATTTCATTAAATGTCCATCACTTTATGTCAAAATCACCTCATTTATGTCCAATCAATGACAATGGAAACATGCTTCATATTCCATGAAGCTTCTCCAACATGCCTCCAAGATGCCTCCTTGACACTCATCTCCCTTCCCCAATGATTCAGGTATAAATATGTCAACAAATCGACGAAAAAGGTTCGTATTCTCCCTTACATAAATTATGCCAAGGTATCGATCATTTACTAACTTAGGAAGCGGAGGCCCTTTGGCGGGGGAACCAGTCTTCGATTCCCCGTCTACAAGGTTTCTTATATGTGTTTTGCAGACGTTAAGGTAGAGAAGAATTTCTATAAGGAGGAAGAATATGAACAACGTAACCACTGCAGATAACTTCAGTAAGAAGAATTCATGCATCAAGGATGAAGGATAACATTTGGCAAAAATAATTGGTGCCATTTGTGGGAAAGGACTATAAAGCTATCTATGTTGAATCATTAGGAGCTCTTTCTCTTCCTGTAGGGAGAAAATGGACCCAACGTTATACGCCGATGGAATTCGGGACGAAGTGGTAGACTTGCCTGTCTCCCCACTATGGAAGAAACCTCTTACCTCCCTCAGGAATATCCAACAAGGGAAGAAGGATGTGGTGGTTGTGACCTCTGATACAACCTAGAGAAAGAGGAAAGGTTAATCAACCACTACCCTAGTCATGATGGTCTCTTGTATGAAGATGGTTTCCCCCAGGGAAGATAGAGAAAGTTCCTCCTTCGTAAGATTTCGCTTGGGGCCACCCCCAAAAAATGAAGGAAGAAAATAGAAGGAAGAGGCCCTAAAAGAACCCTTGGGGGCACTATACGAGTGGCTGCGAAGGCATCGACTGGCCATCCCCTATCAGAACCTTTGGTGTCCCTTTGGCCACCAGGAAGAAGCTATACCAAGTGGTTAATTAGGACTGGAACCATCCACAGCAAGAATGTGAGGGAACACATCACCTCTTCACTATGATTAGTATGCATGCCTGGGTTTTCCAGCCCCTAGCCGTCACGTCCTATCTCGACAAAAAATGGAAGGATGATGACCCCCAGCTGAAGGTGGTATGCGGCCCCCTCAGGAAAAAATTAACTTGGCCCTCGATAAAAGAAATGGGGATGGTCAAGACTTTTTACACCAGCGATTCAGACGAAGGCACGTCGGTGTGACCTTCTCGAATAAGGAAATGTTCCCATAAGTAAGAAATAAAGGGTTTAATGCTCGGGAAATATAGGTTTGGCTACCTCCAGCCTCCCACCTTGGTGTAACAGATGACAAAGGCCAAGTAATTATCGACGACATCTAGATAAAAACTCTCTTTCTTTTCTCACTAAGGATTAACATCTTCTAAGAAAACCTTTTTAAGCAAGTTCATTCCTACAAAAAATAGAATGTGTTACATGAATATTTGATAACAATTTTCTGAATATCCTATAATTCTTCAAGGACCAAGTCTTCTACAACAGGTGAAGAAAAATTAAAAGTGATGACTGGTGAGCACACTAGCTCAGTAGTCAGGATAAATAAAAAGTGATGACTAGTAAGCATTCTAGCTCGATAGTCAGGATAAATAAAAAGTGATGACTGGTGAGCACTTTAGCTTGACATTCACGATAAACAAAAAGTGATGACTGACTACCACTCTAGCTTGACAGTCAGGATAAACAAAAAAGTGATAACTGGTGAGCCCTCTAGCTCGACAGTCGGGATAAACAAAAAGTGATGACTAGTAAAGTCCCCAAGCCCGCCAATCGAGATTTGACTATTTATGACTGGCAAGGTCTCCAAGCCTGCCAGTCGGGATTTAACAAGTGATGACTGGCGAGGTCCGCATGCCCATCACTCGGGATTCACTAAGGGATTACTGGCAAGGTCCCTAAGCCTACTAGATGAGATTTGATAAGTGATGACTAGATGAGACAGTTGGGATTGAGCAAAGGAGATCTCTGTCGATCACTCATGCTCGCAGACAGGATCAAGAATCTAGTCAGAGTAGGCAAGCCTGACAAGATATTGATAAGAGATGTCTGCCGAGAACTCATGCTGACGGACACGATCAAGGATCAAGTTAGAGCAAGCGCGCTAGACTGGATGTCGACATGAAATGTCTACCGATCACTCATCCTCATAGATAGGGTCAAAGATCTAGCCATAGCAGAAGCCCCTAACTAGATATCGATAGAAGACGTCTACCAAGCACTCATGCTCACAGACGGGATCAGGGATCTCTCCAAAATAGGTACGCCTGGCTAGATATTTGTCGAGCACATGAGACATCTGTCGAGCACTTATGTTCACAGATGAGATCAATGATCTAGCCAGAGTAGGCACGCCTAGATAGATATTAAGAGGAGATATATGTTGAACACTCATGCTCGTAGACAGAATAAAGGATCTAGCTAGAGTAGGCATGTTCGGTTAGATATCCACACGAGACGTCTATCAAGAAGTCATACTCACAAACGCGATCAAGGATCTATCCAGAGCAAGCATCTACTGAGCACTCATTCTTTCTCACCGCCTTCTCCACGGGCTTATCTCAAATCATGGGATGGTGGTCCTTCACCTTCTTCTCTTTCTCTTGAGCTAGAGAGATTGAGTCCCCAAGATTAAAGGAGTTTAGGAAGATGGAGGATCTCCAAAAGGAACCTCAAGAACAGACAAAACCTTGAAGGGGAAAGGATTAATGTCCTCTTAAAAAAAGGAACCAAATGGGAAGTTAAAGATCAACAATTTAGGGTTTTCGACTGTGTCTAGAATGAAGGGGAAAGACTGCTTATTTATAGGCCGAAAAGAAAAAATCGCTCATCTTATTGGCATTGAAAAAGGTAATTAATGGCTACCGGTGGAACTACCACAACCAATGAATGACCATTACTTGGCCAATAAGAAAATGAGCCCCAAGAATGGTGGTCCTTTTCCTTATTCTCTTTCTCTTAGAGGCTTAGGAGATCCACAGGATAGATTTAGCCAGATGCTCGTAGACGAGATCAAGGATCAAGCTAGAGTAGGCACGCCTGGTCAGATATCGACAGGAGACGTCTACTGAGCACTCATTCTCGCATACAGGATCAAAGATTCAACCAGAGCAAGTATTTGGTTAGATATCGACAGGAGACATCTGTCGAGTAATCATGCTTGTGAGCGGGGTCGAGTACTTAGCCAAGGTAGGAAAGCCTAGCTAGATATCAAGAAAAGATTCCTACGATCAATTTGGAAGACAAGGAGTGATCTAGAGCGAGAACACCTAGATAAAAGACAAAAGGATAGTCCTTTAGTCAAAAAATTAGAGGAACTCAACTTGTTCTATAAATTTTTGAACCGGATCAAATCTAATGAGGAGGGATCGAGGCCTTCTAAGGCCATCCATGCTCTGGATCGTAATTATCCCACGGTTGGAATAAAAAAAATCCTTGAGGATATAGCATTCGACATAGTAAGTCAGAGCGCACCCGACTCAGGATTAGAGCCATATCCACACCAAAACAAGGATCAACTACCAAGAAATATCTACACAAGGCATGATCGCGAAAATAAAAATAAAGAAAAATAAAGAGATAAATGTAAAGTAAAGGAAGTTTATTTTTATTAATAAAAAATGACTACAAGTACAAATAAGGGTACAAAGCCTCCTCGGTGAAAGGGACACCCTTCCTAGGCTAACTAAAGGGCTCCCTCTCAGGAAAAAGTAAAACAATCTCTCCCAGATAGGGTGACTGTTGGAGGATCTCCACAACTCCTTTAATCTTGGGGACTCAATCTCTCCATCTCAAGAGAGACAGAAGAAGGAGAAGGACCACCATCCCATGATTTGAGACGAGCCTCTGAGGAAGGCGAAGTGAAAGGATGGGGATAGATCATGGTCAGTAAAGGTGCTTCGTTAAGGAGAAAAAGATAGGACTACCAGACGCATTATAGGCCCTTGTTAAGGGTAATATCTCTACCATTGAGGGCAGGTAACCAACGCAGATAGAAGGTTCACCGAATAGGTCTATCGATAACAAGAAGATCCCCATGGAGTGAACATCGAGAACTTCAAGGTTTGACATTTAAAAGGACGATAATGAGGAAAATGACAATCATTAGGAAGAGGGAAGATCTCGAAAAGGAACCTCAAGAATAAATGAAGAACATAAAGGATTATTGTCCTCTTAAAAGAAGGAACCAAAGTTGAAGATGAAGATCAACAATTTAGGCTTTTCCATTCTGTCTACAATAAAGGGGAAAGACTTCCTATTTATAAGCCAAAAAGAAAATCGCTCGTTTTATAGGGAATTGAAAAGGGGTTTAATGGCTACCGGTGGAACTACCCCAACGAATGAATGACTATTACGTGGCCAATAAGAAAACTACAGAAAGGAAAATGATAGAATGAGATGACGCCTCTAGGGCTGGACACCCCCACTCTCCTCCATAAACAACCACGCGCCATTAATACACCCTCTCCCGAGGAATTGATGGCCTTAAATCTCATGGAAGATGAGACAACACATGCACAAGTTGTGAGATAGGCCAGAGAATAGCTCAAAGGCGAAGCTCATATAATGGAGTCTTCAGACTTGGGTAGGTAAAGCCACCCATACCTTTGAGTGGGGGAAACTGTTAATGGTATTTTCACAACCACTAGTAACATGATGACACGTGTCATAACACGTTAAGAAGGATAGGAGCATGGCTGAGATATAATAAAAAAAGCTCAAGCAATCCCCGAGCACGAACCCACCAAAAGTAATGCCTAATGGATCCAATCGCTATAATACAATGTCAGGATGGCCTCCACCCAATCATTTTAACATTAAATTTCCATCACTTTATGTGAAGATCACCTCATTTCTGTCCAATCTACGACAATGGAAACAGTCTTCGTGTTCCATAAAGCTTCTCCAAGATGCCTCCTCGATACTCCTCTCCGTCCCCTAAAGATTCAGATATAAATATGTCAACAAGTCGACTAAAAAGGTATGCCTATACTCCCTTACAAAAATTATGTCAAGGTATCGATCATGTACTAACTTGGCATCGAAGACCTTTAGGCGGGGCAACCGCCCCCGGTTCCCCATCTATAGAATTCCTTACAGACGTTGAGGTCAAGGGAAACTTTGACAAGGAGGAAGAATACGTACATCGTAACCTTTTTATTTTCACAACCACTGGTGATCCCTTCGGTCAGGAGAATTCACGCATCAAGGACGAAGGATCAACACGTGTACTGTTGAAGTTTTTGGCCGAAACAATATTATTTGGTCGGAACCTTTTTATTTTCCTTTGAGGGATAAAGCTATAAAACCTGATTACAAAATCTTAGGTCACGAACACTCGGGAGTTGAGATCATATGCAAAAACAATTTCAAAAATAGTGTTTTCCTCGTCATCGAACTAACTCCTTTGATAAATTTTACTTTCACACAATAACTAAGAGAGACACTTTACCAATCTTGGGAAATGTATAAAGATTTAATGGTTTCTTATACATTCACATAATGGTTTCAAAACTTGGAGACTAGTGCCAAACTTTTATGAACGATTAGCACCTTATGGAATGCAAATCACCAAAATGATGTGTAATGGAGAATTTAAGGATTAAGGATCCTGGAAATGATAAAAAAAAATAGGATATTGTGGCACTAATAGGCTTGTGTACACTTAAGCCAAAACATGATATGCTACCAAATTTCCTTCTTTCGCTAGTAAAGTCGAAACCTTAGTAAGTGGATATGGGACCCTCCTCTGATGGTAACTTTTTAACCTTCTATGCATACAATGTGCTCAAACAGAATACTGCTAAGACTATTTAGAGTGATTTTGTTTGGTTTTCTTGCAATATAACTAAGCATATCTTCATATGCTGACTGGCTTGCAATGATAAGCTCACCACAAAGGATAAGCTTTTTGTGTGGGGCATCCCTACTGATCCAGACTGTGTGTTTTGTGCTAATTATATTGAGAATAGAGACTATTTTTTGATTGCTTGTCCTTTTACCTATAATATACGGTTAACTACTAGTCAATCTTGTGATCTCATCATCCCAAGCATGTGTTGCATGAGATCAATTTATTAAGTCACTAGCTACTACCACTAGGAAGGACATTAGGAGTCTCATTTTCAAGATTACTTTTTAACTCTTTTGTTTATAACATTTGGGAGGAAGGAATGCTATAATTTTTTAGGGGAAGGTTAGGGATACAATTAAAATCTCTAGCTCCATTGTCAACTCTGTTAGACATGCTTTAGAACCAACATTCCATTCCTGATTCTCCTATTAATAGATGGCTCCTTGCCCATTGGAACCTCCCTCCTCACTTACTTGAAAATCCTCCTTGAGATTTTGTTGCTTTGTTATGAGATATGCCCCGTGTAGCTTGTAACTATATTTTTTAATATATGACATTGGTTATCAAAACAAAAGATTAAACTTTGGAAATAAAAAAATAACAAATTAAATCCATTTAGGATATTGTATGTGATATTTGTAGTGACAAACACACGACTAGTGATTGTGCAACATTACAAACACTTTAGAGAATTCCTCAATGAACAAGCGAATAACCTAGCCATTGATAGGTAGTAAATCTCGACCCATATTCACAAACATATAATCATGGTTGGAAAAATCACCCAAATTTTTGTTGGAGGAATGATAATCAAGTACAACCTTTACAACCACCACCTCCTCAACCATAAACTTTTCAAGCACCATTACAACCCGATGAAAACTATCAAAATCCATAAGGATATCCACTTTTTGTCCTACCTTATAAGAAAAACTTGGAAAGTATAATGTAAATGTTCATTCAAAAGCAAGAAGTTTTTAATATTCCTAGTACTCACACATTAACTGATCTCAAATATACAATGACTAAGTTGACTTCTATAGTTACAATCCAAGAGAAAGGACATTTTTCCTCTCAGCCTCAGCCTAATCCAAATGGTAAATTTAGTGTAGTAGAGTGTAGTTCAGAGAATGAACACATAGAATAAATTAAATTAGTTATGACTCTTCATAGCAGAAAAACCATTAACAAACACATTTTTAAATCTATTGAGAAAGAAAATGATCTAAACTGTAAGGGGTCGTATTGTTCAAGTTTTATAAGATTACCAGTAAGAATTTGATTAGTGAGTATATGATTAGTGAGAATATATTAGAGGGAATACATGATTACTATGTCTGGTAATGTATTGAAATCTTTCACTAGATTACTGGGAATGTAAGATTGTTATGTTTGTTTTTATTAACTTTTAATGATGAGATGTAAAATAATTACTTATGACCAACATTAGTAATAACAAAAATATAGATTTTACCCGTGGATTTTTTTCATATATACTTATTAATTTTTCTATCAAACCATTATATTATGTGATACCCTGCATAGATTTTTATCAAATATTATCCATACAATTTAATCAATAAGGCTCCAAGTGTATTAATGTGGTATAAAATTTACAATATAAGATAATAGACCAAACTGAAATTTACAATATAAGATAATAGACTAAACTAAAATTTACAATATGAGAAGGAGATGCTGAAGGAAAAGTTGGGGTTTGACAAGTAAAGTCGGTAACATTTTCTTCTAAAAACTCTGTTGCAGGGTCTGGTGCATAAAAGTCATCACATTTATAATTAAAATCACACTCCTGTTCTATAGCATCAAACATATTTGCAGGACCTTCAACACTTAGTCTAGAAACTTGATCTTTTCCAAACACCAACCCCAAATCATCAAAATGCCTAAAAGGCTTGTTCAACATGCCTTTTGCATTTGGATGGCTCTGCAATATATATCATTCAGAAAACATCATATTAACCCATAGTTATCATTCTGAAAGTATAACTAACAAATAAGTTAACAGAAAACATCAAACAATTTATATATACTTATTTGCATTAAGAAAACATCATATTAACCAACAATTATCATTCATAAAACATCATATTAACAAACAGAACTAAAAAACAAGTTATTAACCCCCCAACAATATAAATAGAATGAACAAACAAGTTATATATGCTTATATGCATTCAGAAAACATAATATTAACCCACAGTTATTATCTCTGCTATAGCATCATATTTTCATTAGTTCTCTTCTCTCCCTCTCAAATCCCGCCTCCAGTCCTCTCGACTTTCCCTCTCCAGCGTCCCTCAGATCAGACCCTCTCCCTTAGCTCATAGGTTATGAGCCCTACCTCTCCCTCTCCATCAAATGAGACCCTATCCCACTCCCTCAACTCATACTGCCTCTCGTCTCTCCCTCTCCCTCAGCCTAGTCTCTCTCCCTTAGATCAGACCCTCTCCCTCTCCCTCAGCTCGAACTGCCTCTCACCTCTCCCTCTCCCTCAGCCTAGTCCTTCTCCCTCAGATCAGACCCTCTCCTTGTCCCTAAGCTCAAACTGCCTCTCACCTCTCCCTCTCCCTCAGCCTAGTCCATCTCCCTCAGATCAGACCCTCTCCATCTCCCTCAGCTTAGTCCACATCCCTCAGATCAGACCATCTCCCTCTCCCTCAGCTCAGATAGTCTCTCGCCTCTCCCTTTCCATCAGCCTAGTCCCTCTCCCTCAGATCAGACCCTCTCCCTCTCCCTCTCCCTCAGCTCAAACTGCTTCTCGCCTCTCCCTCTCGCCTCCTCTCACCTCTCCCTCTCCCTCAGCTGAGACTACCTCTTGCCTTTCCTTGTATCTATCCCTCATAGAAAAAAGCAGAAAGGAGAAGAAGAACGCTTCTCACGAAGCTTTGTAAAAACTCACTTCGAGTCTTTGGCCTGTACAAAAAATGGAGAAGAGGGAGAAGGGCAGAACACAGAAAGGGCACAGAGAGAGAGAGAGGGACAAGGAGAAAGCAGACGCAAACAAAATGAGAAGCCTTCATGTGAGAGCTTACATGGGTCGTTGCTCATGAGTGAGAGGGAGAGGGAGAAGGCATATGCGATCAGAACACCCGTAATGAATATACCCCTCGATTTAGAGAGGTGTCAAGATACCGTCAATGAATGGTATCTTTACATTCTAGGAATATTGAAGCGTCCAAAAAAATTTGAACCAAACAAATCAATCTCATTCTTGCCATCACTTTCCAGGCATATTGTCTGATATCATCCTATAAAGTCTTTAACAAGTGAAAATCAACATTCATTTAGTGGATGCTATTTAAAAAAAATCCATCCTAAGCAAACTTTTTAAAAGATTGTTGCACAATTGACCGAGAACTGCACATACAAAATTAAGAAGTCATACTGAGCAAATTAGTGCGACCCTTCAGGATAACACAAAAACAAAAAAAAAAGATCCCAAATGTCCAACTATATCTTGTGTTACCGTGAATCATAAGATTGAGCAAGCCTTCCTTGATATAGGTGCTCGTGTTAGTCTACTTCCATAACTTTTTCCAATAACTCAATCTAGTTGAGTTAAAACTGACTTTTATAACTTATAGATCAGTTTAATTAGATATCTAATGAAATTAGGGAGGATGTTTTGATTCAGGTTGATAAGCTTATCACCCTTTACACTTTATTGTGATTGACACATAACCTATTTCCAGAAACAGTAATCCAATTCTTTTCATCTTAGGGCGTCCATTCTTAGCAACCTCTAATACTTCACTTAATTGTAAAAATGAAGTTATAAAATTGTCTTTTGTAAACATGATGCTTGAAGTTAATATTTTCAATATTTGTAATCAACCTCGAGAAGGAGCTGAAAATGAAGAAGTTAACATGATTGAAACTACTACAGCAGATCACTTCAGCAAAATATGAACCCTTCTTATTCTATAGAACTTTTTTTGACTAATTCCTATGAGTAAAGTTTACGAGATGATCAAGTTATTACTAGTGTCTGTTCACTCCTTGATTCTATGGAGGAAATTGATACTAAGTGGATCAAAACTAAGATTTGAGGAAGTGCGAGTTTAAAAGAGATAAATAGATATGAAGTGCCAAAATTAGAGTTTACGTCATTACCAACTAAACTTATGTAAGCATTTCTTGATGAACATAATACTTATCTAGTAGGGATATCTTCTACTTTAATACATGGACATGAGAGAAAATTATTAAATGTTCTGAAAAATCATATTGCAGCAATGTGATGGACACTAAAAGATCTAAAGGTATTAGTCCACTAATATGCATCCACAAATTATATTTGAAAGATAATAATAAACCCGCACAATTACTACTAAGTAGGTTGAACCATAATATGAAGGAAGTTGTGAGAGAAGAACTATTAAAATTACTTGTTCGGAATAACTAATCCTATTTGTTACAGTAAACAGGTAACCCTACTGAAGTAGTCTCAAATAAATATTGTTTGATAGTCGGTACGAATAAAACTAGAGAATTAGTTCCAACTAGAGTGACCTCAAGTTGGCATATGTGCCTTGATTATAGAAATTTAAATGTCACTAGCTACAAGAAAAGGCCATTTCTCATCGCTATTTTTAGATCAAATTCTTGGGCGAGTAGCTGGTCATAACTTCTATTGATTTCTAGATGGTTATTTAGGGTACTATCAAATAACAATTGCTTTGGAAGATCCTAGAAGATAAATACATTCATTTGTCCATAATGTAGGGGAATATGCCATTCAATTTACGTATTGCACCTACCAAATTCAAAAGATAGAAGCTTATTAGTTTTTAGTTACA
The DNA here is from genome assembly GCA_003255025.1 of Datisca glomerata. Taxonomy (NCBI): domain Eukaryota; kingdom Viridiplantae; phylum Streptophyta; class Magnoliopsida; order Cucurbitales; family Datiscaceae; genus Datisca; species Datisca glomerata. The sequence goes on along the minus strand of QANY01011952.1, from coordinate 1,901,991 downwards.
TGGGTGAACAATTTATAGAAGCATTCATAGATGACTTGTCAGCAAGAGTATTATAGAACCTTTTTTACTATATGAAACAAACCATAATTACTTCCCTAATCAAGATTTTCAAAATCTTAATTACAACAAGAACTAGAATGTTTACACTGTCACATGCCATAAATGAAACCAAACAAAATGACCCCTAAGGGAGGTTGACTAATAATTTTCAAGAGATCAAAATCCGTTCTTCCAGCTAATAATTTTATGGCATCATTTTATCAAAAGATAAATTCCAACAAAAAGAATGTCACAAGTTTTTTTATGCTTGCAAAATGGGTAAATAAACAGTCTCAGGCGAGGATGCTTACCTTATTTATCTCTGGCAATGTAAGAACGGTGAGCTGCTTTAGCTTGAGAACTTGATTAGGGACCAACTGTGAAAGATGGCTAGAATGGTGAGCTATTAAGAAATCAGAGACCAAATCATTCCCTCAAACTTCTAACATTAATCTAATAGGAGAAACTTGGCACCTAATTAAATCAGGAAACCCTAATTAAAAGAAGGAAGAAAATATTCAGACAAACTTAGGCACACTGGCCCTAATCAACTTAGATAAAATTCAAAAATCACAAAAATCAGACACAATCACTAAAATCAGACAAAAATTTGAGAATGAAGCCTTACCTCTATTCTGAGTTGCGAAATCGAAGTAGGAGAAAGTTGGGAGATAGAGCTGAGAGAGTGAGAGCTGGAGGGAGAGCTTGTTTCCATGAGAGAAACCTGCGATGAAGATGGGATATCTGCGAGAGAGCTTCAAGAGAAAGAACTGAGAGATAGATAGATAGAGAGAGGGAGAGAGAGAGAGAGAGCTGATAGAGAGTTTTCATTGGGGAGCTTCGTGATCGAGCTTTGAGAGAGCTACGATAATGAGAGAGAGAGATAACTATTGTGAAATAGCTCGTTGGTGAGCTTCGAGAGAGCTCAATCGGAAGCTTCGTGATCGAGCTTTGAGAGAGTTACTGTATAGAAAGAGGGAGACATGGGTTTGGGGGAAGAGAGGGTTACTACACTAAAAGTGAGAGACACGAGTTTGGGGGAAGAGAGAACCACTGTATTGAAAGAGAGAGACGCGGGTTAATTTCACGCTTGTGAAAATTTCACCCCTCACTTTTTAGTTTTCTTCTACGTTTTGGAGCAAAACGCTGTTGTGTTGTGTTATAACAACACATAATTGTTGTAGCGATAAAGTCCAAAAAGGCATTGCATAGACACACATCACATTACTTTGATAAAGTTTGAGTACATAAATTTCCCTTTGGTTTTTATGTGACTCGCTACAACATTTAGAACATGCATTAATCAAGATCTTGTTATCATTTGAAGCGTGCAAAAATCAACTCAAACATCATTTTAAATCTCTACACCAACCCTTAGTTTTTATAGACCTAAATGTTATTAAAATTGGATTACCACAATCTGGGACTACGATTTGACGGTCACAATATGACGACCCCTTCATATGACTGCCACATGGGCAGTTATACCCATAAAATAGGATCATCTATCCACATGACAACCATCTTTAAATGAAATTTTCCTAAGAGATTTTAGGCTTTCCGAGACAAGTTCAAAGACTAAGTAAAAATTGTTGTGTCTACATGATTGAATGAAATTTTCTTTGATGGAAAATATGGAGGTGGTTCTGCTAAACCACGCGTTCCATAATATATCCCTTACGGGTTTAAATAAGTATATACTAGTAAATCAGATACATCTTGCGCGCATATACACATCTGTTAATATTTGATCTAAAAATTAGTAAAAGAGGAACAATAACAGGAAAATTTGAGAGAAACTAATGGAGTTTATTATTCATTAGCATATATATATTTCTCTCCAAGTTCAATTGAAGGCTAATCAATATAGAAATTCTTTGAGATCCCAATGTACCATATTGTTTACCAAATTCTGAGATCCCAATGTAACATAATACTTCTAGATAAAAAATTCTTTGACAATATTGTTTACAAAGTCATGAGACATATATGTATAAATTTATCTCTTTCTTTGTCGATATATAAAATGTCTTTTTCATTTGAATTTACAAAACATGCTTGAGTGTCAATATTTTGTAGAATTGGTTACAATGAAATAAGAAAGTCTGTTGCACACTTGTATATAGTTCTAATAAATCTGTGCTCCAACATGAAAGACTTGTCTTACAATCAGTTGAATGAAACTGGCCCTAGCGTAAGGGCACATGTTTCATATTTGGATTCGAGTCATATTATTTATTTTAATTTCTTAAAATCAATGAAAAAAAGAACACAAGAGATCCCAGTATACTGTATAGATGATCTTGATCTTAGCTTTGTGTATATAATTAGCTCCCAACTTCAGAGATGCTGTGTAACGAGGGTTGCCATGATTTTGTCGTCGGTTTTGTCCTTGGTCGATTTCTTTCATGTCCCATCGCCTCAACCTGTAGATTTAATTCATGTCAAAATGGATGAATATTTCATTATTAATTGACATTGCCAATTAGTATCATATCTGTAACAAGTAGAAAATTTTATTAATGGACTTGCTGATACCTCGCAGTTGTTTATGTCAGACTCTCCATCATCTACCTCAGAACGCGATATCTTCTTTATTGTTGTAGATTTCTTTGCTCGTAACACCCTCATGACCTCTATAAGCAACAAACAATAACAACAAAATTCTCAATTCTAGTATCCCGTCCCATAATTGACTGAAACAATAATATTAACGATTAAATTTAATTTAACCCAAAAACTTAACTTTTCTTATACTTTTAACATTAATTGAACATATTATCGAATTAAGATATCATCGAAAATAAATAATGAACCCTACCTTCGGTAGGGACAAGTCTGTAAGCGTGACCGAGGGCGAGAGTGTCGGTGGGTCGGAGAAGCTTGACACGTGTGAAGCGCAAAGGATTGTTTGTTTGGTCAGAAGGAAGCAATGGCATGATCAAAGAAACATAGTGACCTTGGTTCATTCTCATAACTTTATTTGCTGTTATTGGCTCATAAAATCTCTCTATTTTCCCGCTCGGGTGTTGAATTAGCACAGCTGCAGCATCGATTGCTTGACAGTTCCCCATCTTTCTCTCACTAGGAACTTAATGGAAATGGGTCTTTGTCTATGTGGTTTATATGAAGCAGTCTCTCCATAATTAAGAACGATTAATGTCAAATGGGACATTTCACACAAGCAGGCCGTCCATTACAGACAAAATTCTGCTCCAGTGGGTCAATTTTGTATTAATACGTGGCTGATATTATATAATTTAGACTATAATTAAACGGAGATTATCTCATTTAATGATTGATTGAAATTAAAAAAAATAAAGAGATTATGTATTTATAAAACACGACCAATGGGTATCTTTCTGGTTCATAAAAGCCGGTGGGTATGCCATTTGGAGATCAGGTACCAAAAAGTGAGCAAATTGGACAAAATATGTTGGACGGTTTCGGCATGGTCGAGATTTTAATCCACTATTCTATCTTCTAGATATATCTCTTCTATCTCTTGGTTCATCATTTGTCAAAACAATGGTTTGTAGGGCACAATAACAATTCTCTTTCTTTTAAAACATTGAAAGATAGTGTTCAGTCCTGGAATGCTATAAAATAGGTAAGTTAAATATGCACGACTCCAAATCAAAATCATGCTCGGGACGAAGTCAAGACTTGGGTTCAGTGAGGTCATTGGTTCAACTCAAATTTTTGTTTATGATGTATTTTATATTATTCTAATATATATGCATATGCACATACACTATGTAGGAATGTTAAGATATAAAACAACATTCGACAAGCTAGATCTTGCAATCACAAGGAGTCCCTGAAATAGTTACTGAACTGGAGAAGAAATAAATAAACCAAGAAGAGGAAAGAAGAAGATGACAGAAGATAAGAATCAGCTTGGTAGAAAATAATCTCAGCTTGATTACTGAGAGACTAGATGCCTTTTGTATTTATATTACTTAGATTTACTTCGGGTACATGATAAGAAATATAATTATATAAGTGGTTAAGAGTTAGTTGACTCTTAACAACCGTTGACATGGTAGTGAGTGATCCTCGAGAGATGGTTTTAGATGCTGCCAATCACTAGGAGATCCTTGATTCTCTCTTTATGTTATCATCCCCCCTCAAGCTGAAAGGGGAGGTCTTCACTTGAAGCTTATTTTTTAAGTAATTGAATCGAGAGGTGTAGAGAGGACTTTGGCAAGAAGACCAGCTAACTATTCAACAGATGGAATATACCTGATATCAAGTTGTATTTGTTACACCTTTTCACAAATGAAGTGAACATCAAACTCAATATGTTTGGTTTTGCTTTGGAAAATTGGATTAGAGGTTAATGCTAGTGCACTGATGTTATCACACCAAAGGATAGTGGGTAAGACATGTGCAAAGCTAATAAAAGCATGAGATTTGTGAACCATTGAATTATGAAGCTGCATTGGCCAAAGCCATGTATTCAGCTTAAATGATGGACCTTAAAATAATGTGTTATTTCTTGGATGACCAAGACACTAGATTATTACCTAAGTAAATGACATAGGCTCCTGTGAACCTCCTGTCTCCCATATCTCCTGCCCAATCAGCATCTGAGAAGGCTTGGATGTTGAGTGTGTAGGATGGTGTAATAGCTAGTCCTTCATAAATGATGCCTTTTAGGTATCTTAACAATCTCTTACATGATCTCCAATGTGTCTCAGTAGGAGCATGAATGATTTGACTAAGCTTATTATAAATAAAAATCATATATGACCGTGTAAGTGACAGATATTGCAGGGCACCTATGGTGCTTCTATATAGAGTAACATCCTTCATAGGTTCTCCCTATGTTAAAGGCAATTGAATAGAAGAACTTGCAGGTGAAGAAGCAGGCTTGTCCCCTTCCGTCTTAGTTTTCTTAGGTAACTCACTAATATATTTGGTTTTAGTAAGGTACGTACCAGTTTTATCTCTGTAAATGTTAACACCCAGAAAGAAATGTATTGGCCCCAGATCTTTCAAGGCAAATAACTTATTCATATTAGAAGTTATTTTATGTATGAGAGTGGAGTTGTTATATGTGACTAATATATCATCTACATACACCGGTAGATAAAGAACCTCGTTGCCCTCTAGTTGAGGCATGAAAACTGTTTCCTTCAAGAATCAATTTAGAAATGCATTATGCACATCTAGCTGTTTGACCTCCCAACCAAAAGAGACTATAAGATGAAGTATGACCCTCACTATAGTAGGTTTAATTACTGGACTGAAGGTCTCAATAAAGTCAATTCCTAAGGTTTAGTAAAAATCCTTTGTAACTAGCCTGGCTTTGTGCCTCACGATATTGCCTTATGGATTCAATTTGAGTTTAAAAGCCCATTTGTTACCTACTAAGGTCCTATCAGGTGAAAAAGTGACAAGATCCTAGGTATCATTTCTCAAAAGAGCAACGTACTCTTCAAGAATTACTTGCTTCCAAATGGGATTGCTTAAGGCCTATTTAGTTTAGGTTGGTTCATAGGGTAGTTAATTTGAAAGGAGATGATGTTTAATGGTTGTGTAGTCTTTAGTTTTGACTTTTGGACTTGGTTAACATAGGGGGTTAGAGGTAAGGTTTTAGATTTGAGGAAGGGTTTGTTCACTTTTTTTAGAAAATAGGTTTAAAGGCAGATATACGAAGGTCAATGACCAAGTTCTCTAATATAGAGGGAAAATATGGAACATTGTTTGCATAAATAATTGATTGAGTATGTATAAGTGTAGGAGAATTGTCAGATGTTAAGGTACCAAGGTTGGGAGCTCATCTTGCAAGTGAGTCTCTGATGTACTGTCACTGATATGGGTGTTTTGTGCACCGAAATTTGTAAGATTTGAATTATTTGAGAGAGTGATATGAGAAGGTAAGATTGAGGTAAAACCAGGCATATTAGAAGCTAAATGAGAAAAATTGTCAGATTCAGATTTGGATTTAGTAAAATGAGTAGCAAATGGAAAACATAACTCATTGAAAGTAACAACTCTGACTATATAAATTTTGCTAGATAGGTGCAAGAATTTGTACCCATTATGCTCAGATGAATAACCAATAAAAAGATATAATTCTGAATGAAAATCTACTTTATGTGAGTTGTATGACCTAAGGTGAGGGAAACATGTACATCCAAAGATTCTAAAAGCCTTATCATCAGGTATTTTGTGCAAAAATTTCTGAAATGGTAATCGATTATTTAAGACATGAGTTGGTAATCTATTTATAATGAATGTAGCATTAGATATAGCTTCCCACCAAAAATTAAGCGGCATTGCAGCCTGAGCAAGAAGGGTTAATCCTATTTCAACCAGATGTATGTGCTTCCCTTCTACCTTACCATTTTGCTGGTGGGAATGGCTACAGGGATGCTTAAAAAGAATTCCATGCTTTTGAAGGAAAGGAGCAAAAAGCTTGTATTCTCTCCCCCAGTCAGATTGTAAGGTTTTGATGAGTTTATCAAATTGCATTTCAACAAGAGTTTTAAAAACAGTGAAGGTCTGTAAGGCTTCAGATTTGAATTTTAAAGGAAACGCCCAAAAGTATCTAGTGTAATCATCTAGGAAAAAGATATAATACATGTATCCTTCTTTGGAAAGGGTAAGTGAAGGCCCCCAAAGGTTTGTATAGATCAATTCTAAAGGTTGGTTTGTTCTAGTAGTGGATTTCAGATATGGTTGAACATTACTTTTTCCATTTTTACAGGTAGAGCAAAAATCATGTACACAATTAGGTGTTCTGAATTGACCTGACTTAAGAGCTTTGATAAGTGTGTTTTGTGCAGGATGCCCTAACCTTTGACGCCAATTATTTGTTTCATTTTAATCATAAATTATGCATACATTAGAGTTATATTCAAACTTAGACATATGAGTAATAGAAGATAACAGATCAGGAACATCAAATTTATTATTGATAGTGGTCTTGCTAAATTTTAGCTTACAATTGTAATCAAACGTAGAATTATAGTTGTTGAGACTGCCTAAGGAAGAACAAGAGTTGTAATCAACAGAAAGAGGTGTGTTGTTACACTTTTTAGTATCTAAGATAGGAAAAGGCATGGAAATTTGTACACAACAATAAAGTGCAGCAAAGTTCTTAGCATTTCGATAAGTCAAAAGGCACATACCATCTTGGAGAATCCCATGCAAAAGTGGTGCTCCCGAGGCCTTGTCCTTTACAAAACAACAATTAGCATGCAATTTAACAAACATATTATTGCCATTAGTAAATTTAGATATGCTAACTAGGTTATTTAAGAAAGATTTATTTTTTAAAGGAAAAGCTTTTGAGGGAATTAAAGTAGATCCGATATGTGATATAGTTAGGCAATTACCATTTCCTACTTCAAGCTTCTCCATGCCACAATAGTCTTAATCTAGGCTTAGGTTGTTGAGATTAGTTGTCACATGATTGGAAGCAGCATTGTCTACTTACCAAGCTTGCTCACTGACAGTATCTAGGGAAGCAATGAAAGATGACGGTGAAGCAATGTAGATAGATGGGCTTGAAAAAAAATTTGGGGTTTACAAAGAAAGTAGATGGTCTACTGGAACTTCCTTGTTAATTCCAAGAACCTTGATTATGAGAGTTGTTATGGCTAGTCCTTTCATATCTGAAGTAGCAAAAATCGGCCATTTGCCTTGGTTTTCCACATACTTGACAAAAAGCTTTGCCAGCTCTAACATTTCTGCAACCCTTTCTTCCTTGAAAACAACCTCTATACTGATGAAATGGTGTGTAATTCGAATTATGTTGAAACCTTCCTCAGTTCTTATTGAAAGAACTCTCCTCCATTAAACACTTTTTTATTGCCTTCATTCGAAACAATATTTACATTCAATTTGATTGTGTTTTATTCATTGCTAGTTGCTTCTCTAACCTAATCTCATGGCACATCAAAAGGGATTTCATTTCCTCCATAAAGATTTAATCTAACCTAGAGGTAATGTTGACTACTATAGGATCAAATTTTGGTCCTAGGCCATTCTTGATATATATCATCATATCTTCATCATTCACAGGTTGTCCAACTGCTCCCAAAGAATCAATAATTCTTCTCATTTTTTCACAATAATCAAAAATTGAAAGATTACCTTTAGAGATGTTTTGTAGTGAATTCTTTAACTGAATTACCTTGGCCTTTGATTTACAAGCATAGATTTTCTCAAGGGATCTTCATACTTTAGCAAAGCATTGAGACTGACCCATTATTCTAAGGACTCTCTGTCCTAGATGATCTCAAACAACTTAAAAAAAGTTGGTCCCTTCTAATCCAGGTTGCATACTCTGGATTGATACTTCCATCAGCATTCTTCTTAAATGGATTTGTTGTTCCTTCAAGAACAATGTCCTCGATTCCATGCCCAATTATTTTAGAGAATACTTGTGATTTCCATATCACATAGTTAGGTCTGCCAATTTTGATAGACAGTGAGCTATTCAGAGATTGTTGAATACATTGCTCACAGTTGAGCTTCTAGAATCATTTGAGTTTGTTGAGTTTGAAGAACTAGTTGAATTTGTTGCTAGAATCAATGTCGTCATTCATGTCAAAAGACAACTAGAAATATGAGCTTACTACAGCAGTTTAATTCGTAAAATTTAAGTAGCAACGCTGTTGTTTGAATGCTGAGTAACTGGGTGGCTTCATCACCAATGTCGTCATTCACATCAAAAGGGAGCACAAATTGATGGGATATCTACCGTACATAAAAAAAGAGAGAGAAGAAGAATAAAAAATTAGCAAATAAAAAAAGGGATAATGTTTGAGTAGCTATTTTCCATTTTAAGCTCATTGATTATTAGTTGCCCCCTCGCTTAGAGATTGATTGTAAATAATTGTTGAGCCATTTAACTTAATAAAGTCTGATTAAAGGTCTTTAGCTAAATTTATGTGCTTATGATATCTTTTGCTTCTTCTATTAGTTAGCTCTGATCCTAGCACACACACTCGGGAGGGAGTTAACCTAAGTCTATTTTTAGCATACTATTGTTTCTAGTTTCCTATTTTGCTCTACATTTTGTGTTGGGGATGTGATTCGTGTCATTAAAAGTCAGCAATGCTCAATAGTTGCACAATCATTAATGGAGTGTTGAGTTTGAATTCCTCGAGGAAGAGCAAAGATTTAAGTTTGGGGTTGTGAGAACTCTACAAATTAGTATGGTTATTCCAACTATTCTTAGCTTAAGTTATTGTTTGTTTTAGGAATGTTAAGCATAATTTGGACTCTATTTTAGTAGAATGTAGTTAGGATAGTTTTATAGCTTAAATCTTGAATGCTAGTTTGTTTTTGGGAATTAGGTAGTTTTATGCAATTTATGGTTTCTTTGGGGTAGGACTACGAGCTTGCTTGATCATTTAGAGCTATAGCATGTTCCCATTAATATAGCAGTGTTCATTCATCACAAGGAAGTGAGTTGTCTGGCGCGTGAGCAAGATGGTGCTGAAATCATAAAGGATCTCCGTACAACATAGTCTGTTACACCAGGTGGTGCAAGATTTTTAGAGAGCATGCCACGTTCCCTTGGTGTTAAAAAGGTGCTATAAATTCAAGCATGATATAAAAGGAGACCTTCTATTTTTAAAAGGATGACCTCGCATTAGCTGACAAGTTTTCCTCAAGAAGAGAGGAAGGAGAATCAATACAAGGGGAGAAAGAAGAAGAAATCAGAAGAGGAAGATAGAAGGAGGAAGACGACAAGGAGTTTGAGCAATTCGTTTATTCTCCCTTTCCCTTCCCTTTCGTACTCCTTATTCTGTAATATTTTTCTAAATCTTTCTTATGCAAGATTCAATGGATTCTTGAATTTCTGTACTGCCATTTGAGCTGATTATGAGCTAAACTTGTTTAAGGCTAGTCTGGTAACATAACTTAGATTTTACTTTACCTCTTTAATGAAGCTTCCAGTGCACATTTCTTCAATAGTTTGGGCTAAGTGTACTATATGCTAAGATTCTAATTGTATTTGGACATTACATTTGGAATGCAAGTTAGCTTAAGTTTCAGAAGACCTTAGTTTAACGGAAAAGCTCTCCCGATGCAAGAATACCTACATCAAGCATATATGAGCATTGATTCATATATGTTTAGGTGTTTTGTAAGTTACATAGGAATATGAACTTACCTTGTAATCTATTGGCTGGAATTAGTTAAATCAATTTTAGCCTAATCTTTCTTTGATACGAAGAAAGGTAGGCTAAATAGGCAAACTATTAAATGGAAGTTTAAGGTACAAAAGAGTTAGGACACTATTATGGAAATATTATAGCATTGGACTAGCTATACTAGCCTAATTTCATATTAAATACCAAATCCTCTCTTTTTACCTTCTTGTTAGTAGCTTTAGTTAATTTGGATATAATAATTTGCATTTACATTTAACCATTAGTTCAACTCAATTTTATCAACTGTTACAACATTACCTTACACTTTATTTAGATTTAGCATTTTAGCATTGTATGTTCACTATTCCATGTGGCTTCGACACTCTTCTTATCCTTTTATTACTTGATTGTGATACGTGCACTTGCGTAAATGCCCTTTTGAGCATCAAGTTTTTGGCGCCGTTGCTGGGGAATAGATTAGAGTATCTTTGCTTAAGTTAGATATAATTTGACTGTAAGGGAGAGTTACTTAGTTGTTGTTCTCATATTTACAACTAAACTATTATAAATAATAATGGTAATTTTCTCATATTTACAACTAAACTATTAATGGTAATCTAAAACAAAACAAACTAATAATGGTAATTTTCTCATTTTTACAACTAAACTATTACAAATAAAATGAAATTTGAATTGGTCGTGAATCACCTGGAGATGATATATTTATAATAAAACTATTACAAATAGAATAAAACTTGAATAAGTTGTGCATCATCTCGAGATGATAAATTATCTACAAGAATTTTTGAATTAAAGAACGCACAATCCTAACAAATTTATATCATAAGATAAGATGAAAACAAACTAAAAATAATTTTGAGAGGAGAAAATTAAATATGACAAACTATTTTATTACAGATAATAGACATTAAAAATTATTACATTTATTATCAAACTAAAAAAATAAACAATAAAAAATTCTTACAGATTGACAATAATTCGTTTTATCAATTGAAACAATGTTTATGATATAGAGATCTCTAAAATCATATACATGATTTTTCACATTTTTAATAACATAAATATCAAATACAAAATTTTATAAAGTATTAGTAAAAGAATAATTAGTGATAAAATTTAAATGAAGTAAACAAAAGAAAACTTAATATTATACTACATTTAGTGGGACTTAAAGGGTAAAAGGAAAATCAAAAGTTTTTTTTCCCTTAAGCCTCTTTTAATATGAGATTTTTGTTAAACCAAACCCCTAGACTAACCATTTTACAAAAATGAACTCATACACTAATTTTTGTTTATCCTGATCTCTGTCCCACCTTCCACTCAAAACGCATTTGTGAAGTTAAATATTTAGCTTTCGTCTTCTTTGTGCTTTTGCTCTCTCTCTCTCTGTTGCTGGGGAAAATTACCATTATTAGTTTGTTTCTTAGTTGTAAATATGAGAAAATTATCATTATTAGTTTGTTTCTTTTTCAGGATAGTGAGATCTTTTATATGCGCAGACAGTGGGTGCTAGATATATTGTTCGACCCAGAGATTGACATGACATTAAGGCACATTACAAGGGAACAAAGAGAAATCAGAGTTGCTACTCCTAGAGTAGATATGGCTCCACTAGTTAGTGAAGAGTTGGAGAATGAATTTGTCAATGAAAGGCATGAAGTTATGCCAAACAATGATAACAACAATGTCATTGTCTTGGCATATGATAGGGAGAGAGCAATACGGGACTATGCGATTTTACAGCCTCAAGCCATGAATCTAGGCATAGTAAGGCCTAAGAATCAAGGTCCACAATTTAAGCTTCAACCTGTCATGTTCAAGATTCTCCAAACTGTTGGGCTATTTAATGGTTTACCTTTAGAAGATCCTCATTTACACTTGAGAGTTATCCTGGAAATTAGTGATCCATTTTAAATTTCTAGAGTCACTGAGGATGCACTGAACATTAGACTATTCCCATACTCATTGAGATAGAGAGCCAGAGTCTTATTGAATACTTTACCACCTAATTCAGTGTAAAGTTGGCTTGAATTGGCTGAAAATTTCTATTGAAGTATTTCCCCCAATTAAAAATGCCAAACTCAGGAATGAAATTACGTCATTTCACTAGTTAGATGATGAATCATTGTATGAAGATTGGGGAGATTCAAGGATTTATTAAGGAGATGCCCCCGTCATGGTATACCACATTGTATTCGATTGGAGACATTCTATAATGGTCTGAATTCTACTACAAGATTGATGGTTGATACCCTAGCCAATGGAGCCATTGTGTCTAAGTCTTACCAGCAATAATTATCAATGGCCTACAGCTAGAGCAACTTCGGCTACAACAACCAAGAAGGCAGCAATAATTCATGAGTTAGATCTCATGATTGCTTTGAAAGCACATATGTCATCCATGGAAAATATTATCAAAAGTATAAATATGACGCTCCAAACCACACCAACTCGAGGACAACAAGCACAACCATTGTTTCAGGAAGTAAATCAAGTAATGCAGCATGTTATGTCTTTTGTGAAGGAGAACACTTGTTTGACCAATTCCTTAAAAATCCACCTTCTGTGAATTATGTGGGGAATTTTAATAGAAACAACCAACGCAATCAAAATTACAACCCTTACTCAAACACATATAACCCATGGTGGAGGCAACATCCAAATTTTTCATGGACCAACAGAATCAAAATGCAGGAACATCACAAACCTAATAGAAGCTAAACTTTCCTCCTATATTCGCACCTTATCAAGCTCAATTTTTTAAACCTTCTTCTGAGAAACCTGGTAATTTGGAAAGCCTTTTGAAGGAGTACATGGTGAAAAATGATTTTGTGATACAAAATAAATCATCATTAATTTATAGCCAAGCTGTTACATTAAGAAACTTGGAAAACCAGATGGGACAGTTAGCCAATGCACTCAATTCAAGACCTCAAGGTCCATTGCAAAGCAACATAGAAAATCCAAGAAGGGAAGGATAAGAGCATTGTAAGGCTATTCATTATAGGAGTGGGAATATCTCCAGTCGGCGAGAATTAGGGAAGAAAGACATGGAAGATGAAAAAGCACCAGAAGTTAGTTCAAGCTCAAATGCTACAAAATCAAATGCTACAACATTAGAAGAAGTAATAGCAAAGCCTACAAAAACAATATCAGCTGAAGTAGAAATGGCTGCACTTCCTTTTCCTCAAAGGTTAAACAAGAAAAAGATGGACAGTGAGGTTGTGAGATTTTTAGACATCTTGAAACAGCTTCACATCAACATACCTTTGGAAGAAGCTATGCAGCAAATGCCAAACTATATGAAGTTTATGAAGGACATACTCACTAAGAGGAGAAGATTGGGAGAAATTGAGACAATGGCATTAACTCAAGAATGCAGTCTGATTCTTCAAAACAAGATCCCTCTAAAGTTGAAAGTTCTAGGGAGATTCACAATACCATGTACTATTGGTAACATTAAATGTCGGAGAGCACTACGTGATTTGGGAGTAGGGATAAACCTCATGCCTTTTTCTGTGTTTAAGAAATTAGGAATAGGAGACGCTAAGCCTACCACCATTACACTACAGTTAGCTGACATGTCTTATATATATCGTGAAGGAAAAATTGAGGATGTATTGGTCTAGGTAGACAAGTTCATCTTTCTTGTAGATTTCATCATTTTGTATTTTGAGGTAGACAAAGAAGAAGGGAAGGAATGTGCACCATATTTGGGGACCTTTCTTGGCAAGAGAAAGAATCGTAATAGATGTGCAAAAATGGGAGTTAATAATGAGAGTTAATGACCAGGAGATCACATTTATTGTGTTCAATGCAATGAAATACCCTGATGAAGAATGGGAGGAATGTGCACCAGATGCTATAGTAATGGACAATTTAAGCAGACACTGCAAGTCAAGCAAGTTTCCAGAGTTAAAGATAGAAAAGCTCAGCATAGATGAAAGTAGTGATGGTGAATTATAGATAACATGGTTGAATAAGGAGAAAAGAAATTTAAGATTTGGAAGATAGATTGAGTCTTTATAGCTTTCAGAAAGGACAATAAAGTCTCATTGGCTTGAGTGGAAGAACCAGCATTGGTGGACCTTAAACCTCTACCTGCCCACCTGAAATATGCTTATTTAGGAGAAAAAATAACTTACCTATCATCATTTCAGCCTCATTAAGTAATGAGCATGAAGAGCATCTGTTAGAGGTGTTGGGGAAGTATAAGAGAGCAATAGGTTGGCAAATGTTAGATATTAAAGGGATAAGTCCATCTTTATTGATGCTAAGATACTATTAGAAGAAGGATGCAAGAATTCAATTAAGCAGCAAATGAGACTAAACCAACTTATGAAAGAGGTAGTGAAAAAAGAGATTATCAAGTGGCTTGATGCTGGAGTTATTTATCCAATGTCAGATAGCTCTTGGGTTAGTCCAATGTAGTATGCACCTCAGAAAGGAGGAGTGGCAGTCGTTGCCAATAAATAGAATGAATTGATACCCACTCGAATTGTGTCAAGCTAGAGGATATGTATGGATTACACGAAGCTGAACAAAGCAACTAGGAAGGATCATTTTTGTCTACCCTTTTACAGATCAAATGCTAGATAGATTGACAGGAAAGGAATAATATTGCTTCTTAGATGGTTATTTAGGATATAATCAGATTGCTATAGCTCTTGAGGATCAAGAGAAGTTCACATTTACTTACACATATTAAACTTTTGCTTTCAAAAGAATGCATTTTGGGATGTGCAATACTCTAGCCACCTTTCAAAGATACATGATGGTCATTTTCACAAATATGGTAGATGGTACATTAGAGGTATTTATGGATGATTTGTTTTATATTTGGTGAATCATATGTTGCATGCTTATCTAACTTAGAGAGATTCTTAGAAAGATGTTAAGAAACTAACCTAGATCTGAATTAGGAAAAATATCATTGTATGGTTCAGGAAGGAGTAATATTAAGCCTTAGAGTCTCTTTTAAGAGGATAGAGGTTGACAAAGCTAAAATTGAGGTTATTGAAAAATTACCCCCTCCCTCATCAGTTAAAGGGATTCAAAGTTTTTTAGGTCATGCTAGATTTTATAGAAGATTCATAAAAAACGTTTCAAAAATTTCAAAACCTATTTGCATTCTATTAGAACAAAATAGATCTTTTGACTTAAATTCTGATTGCGCGACTGCTTTATTGACACTAAAAAAGCCTTAATCTCTGCACCTATAATTGTAGCTCCTAATTAGGAGCTACCATTTGAGCTAATGTGTGATGAAGTTGCTTTGTAGTGGGAGTAGTTCTTGGACAAAGAAGAGGTAAAAATTTTGATTCAATTTAGTATGCTAGCAAAACTCTTACTGATGCACAGTTAAATTATACTAATTTTGAAAAAGAGTTGCTTGCTGTAGTTTTTGTCTTTGACAAATTCAGTTCTTACCTCATTGGAACCAAAGTCACAGTATTCACATATCATTCAACAATCAAGTACGTAATTGCAAAGAAGGATGCTAAGCCACGTTTGATCATATGGATCCTGCTTGTTCAAGAATTTGATCTAGAAATAAAAGATAGAAAAGGAACTAAGAAACATGTTGTTGATCATCGTTTATCCAAGCAGGAGATAGAAGCTCAAGTTGAAGCAGATATTTCTATAAGAGAGACTTTCCCTGATGAGCAGCTCCTTACAGTGTCAATGGTGAATGCTTCATGACTTGCTGACATAGTAAATTTCTTAGCTACTGGTATGGTGCCCCCAGATTTCAATGCTAAGGAAAAAACATTTTTTCAACAGGTTAAAACTTACTTTTGAGATGTTCTATTTCTATATAAACAAGGACCATATCAATTTTTAGGAGATGTGCACTAGAAGAATAAGTACAAGGAATTTTAAATCAGTGTCATTTTTCTCCTTATGGTGGACACATTGGAGGGTCAAGGACTGCTGCCAAAGTGGCAATATGGATACTATTGTGCTACCTTATTAAGAGATGCCTATGAAGTGGTAAAAGCATGTGATAAGTGTCAAATATATGGAAACTTCTCAAAGAGGAATGATATGTCCTTAACCAACATCTTGGAAGTGGAACTTTTCGATGTATGGGGGATAGATTTCATGGGGTCTTTCCCCCCTTTATTTGGGAACTTTTACATCATAGTGGCAGTGGATTTTGTTTCCAAATGGGTAGAAGTTGTAGCATTAATGACCAATGATGCTAAAGTAGTGCTGAAGTTCCTCTAGAAGAACATCTTTACAAGATTTAGTACACCTAGAGCCATTATCAATGATGGGGGAACGCATTTTATAGAAAAATATTTGAGGATTGCTGGCCAAGTATGAAGTTCAACATAGAATTGCTACAAGATACCACCCTCAAACAAGTGGTCAAGTGAAAGTGTCCACTAGGGAAATCAAGAGGATTTAATAGAAAGTGGTAAATCCCTCTAGAAAGGACTAGTCCTTTAGCCTTGATGATGCCTTATGGGCCTATAGAACTCCTTATAAAACACCTCTAGGGATGTCTCCCTGGAGGTTAGTTTTTGGAAAAGCTTGTCAGCTTCCCCTAGAGTTGGAGCATAAAGCATTTTGGGCAGTTTAAAACTTGAATTTGGAGGTAACTGCCGCTGGAAAGAAGAGAGCCCTGTAATTGAACCAATTGGAAGAATTGAGGATATTTTCATATGAGAATGCTAAACTGTACAAGGAGAAACCAGAAAATGGCATGACAGAAGGATAGTACTAGGGAATTAAGGTTGGAGATGGAGTATTGTTGTTTAATTCTAGATTAAAGATTTTTCTTAGAAAGCTTAAATCTAGGTGGTCAGTGTCATTTAAGCTACTAAAGTTCTACCCTAATGGTGCAGTAGACTTACAAGAGGAGAAATAAGGCAGGGAATTCAAAGTTAATGGGCTAAGAGTAAGATTGTACTGGGAAAATGATGGAGGCTTGAGGAAAGTCTCTATCAACCTAAAAGAGCCATGAAAATAGTGAAGTCAAGCTTATGAGTAGCACTTTTGGGAAGCACACCAAGAATAATTTAAATTCTTTTGCAGATTAATATTAGTCTATCTTAGATGAATATAGTTGCTAATTGTCATTATTAATTCATTTTTCTCTTTATGGAGGCACACCAACGAGTTTATCTACATCCCTCTAGTAAGAGAATTTTATGCCAACTATAGTCCTAAACTGACTAAGGTACGCATGCGTGGTAGGGAGTTTTGTGTTATGCCTTTGAAGATTAATGGAATTTTAGGGTTAGGAGATTTTGAGGATAATTATTCTTTTATAGCCCCTAATATCACGGATCCCCTATTAGTGAGCATGCTTAGGATTTAACCATGCCAGGCACTAAATGGCGCCACACTTAAACTAAACATTAAAAAACAGTTCAGTGTACATCTTTTGTTCCTATTGCGAGAGTCTGGTACCACTTTTTTTGAAATTCATTGATGTTCACAACACACAATGTCATTGTTACACAAGATAGACTTATTTTGTTGCATTGCATCATGTATGAGAAATCAATAAATATTAGTAGAGTTTTGATGTCTGGAATTCAAGATTCTTTAACAAAGAGAGTTGGTTCTCTATTTTTCCCATGTCTTATAATGGATATGTGTTTAGTTAATAATGTTCCTTGCTTTGAAAATGAAGATAGATTGGTGAACATGAGCCTAATTAATGCTCTGTGTATCCAAAGTCTAATGGAGGAGAAAGTAAATTGCTTAGTTGATGACCTGGTGGGATGCACATCTACTTTGCCTTTAGAAGAACACTCCTATAATTTGGGACCAGATGATGTCTTGCCCCTCCTCTGTAATTTGTTCCAAAAAGCTTAGGAATCTGAAATCATCTTGCAGCAAGCTAGTAGCTTTATGCAGTGCCAAGAACTTCAAAATATCACATCTGGGAATACACTAATGAAAGAGTTGAGGTACTAAAAAAGGCTCTCCAAGCAAACTTTTCAAAGCCCTCAAGACCTTTCCCTACATTTCCTGAATCACTATTTCAGCATTGAGAGGATACACAGGATGATGAGGAGGAAGGCATTCAGCAGCATCATGATGGAAGAGAAGAGGCTCAAGAAGCTAGAGTTAGGAAAGACCTTGAGAAAGAATTGCAAGAAGAAGCACCTGAAGTAAAAAAAAGTAGTGGAGTTAGATGACGAAGAAGTTGTTTCTAAGGGAGAAAATGATTTCATTGAAATTGGAGAAGAGAGAGAAGTAGAGGATAAAGTTGAAGAGTTAGGAGAGGTTAAGAGAGAAAATAACTTGGAGGCATATTTAGATAGGCTAATTGAGGACGTGAAAATGAGTTCACAGAAGGAGGCAGTGGTGGAAGAAAGTCAAAATGAGGAAGAGTAGCAAGGTGTAGGGGAGAATGAAGAGAAGATTGAAGAAACTCCCCCTCCCAAGAAATAAAAGGCACCTAAAAAGACCCAAGATAAGGGTATAAGAAAATTACTCACCCCCATCCTTGAAACAAGGTCAAAGAAAAAGGAAGAGCCTAAAACAAAGGCTAAAGGGAGAGTAGCAACATGGAAAGCTGAAGCACTAACCCCAGCACTTGCAAAAAGCACTAAGAAGAAACAAAAAGTAATTGTCCGAGCTTAGAGAGGCCTTTAAAAAGAGGGGTGGCCTGAGGAGTTCTTCAAAGCATTAAGAAGCTTGGATTTGTTGTAGCAACTGGCTGCAAAAGCAAGGGGAGTACTATTTCTCTCCTCTCATCCTTAAATTATAATATGGTGAATAGTTTTTCTTGATGAACATTAATTAAACTTCTTTTTAAGGAAGTGAGGCACTGCCTGATTTAAGTTTAAGGAGAAGGGATTAGCCCTTTACCTTTTTATTAGTAGCTTCTGATTAACTTTTGGTTGGTGCTAGCAATTTTGTTTGAGCAAGATTGATATTTAACCTAGCACTAATTTGCATTCCCTTTTCGCAATGCGAAAATAAATAATAAGCTTAAAAAAGGGTTTGGCAAAATCACAAATAAATCAAACTTTAATGTCCTGAATTTAGATTCTTAGGCCAATTCCCTCAATAATTCATCACCAATGTCATCATTCAAGTAAAAAAGGAGCACAACATGATGGGATATCTACCATATATAAGAAAAGAGAGAGAAAAGAAGAATAAAAGATTAGCCAATAAAAAAGGATTATGTTTGAGTAGCTAATTTTCCCTTTTGAGCTCATTGATTATTAATTGTCCTCCCTACTTACAGATTGATTGTAAATTCATGTTGAGCCTAGTAACTTGGTAAAGTATAGTTAGAAGTCTTTTGCCAAAAATTTTGAGCTTATGATATCCTTTATTGCTTCTAGTAGTTAGCTCTAATCCTAGCACACACATACTTGGGAGGGGGTTAACCTAAGTCTTAGTTCAACATACTAGTATGTCTAGTTTCCTTGTTTTGCTTTGTATTTTGTGCTTGGGATGTGATTGGTGTTAATAAAAGTCAGCATTGCTTAGTAGTTTCACAATCCGTAATAGAGTGCTATGTTTGCATTCCTCACGGACGAGCAATGATTGATGTTAGGGGTTGTGATAGTTCTACGAAAGTTGGGTTATTCTAGCTAATCTTAGCTTAAATTATTGTTTGTTTTAGGAATGTTAAGCATAATTAGGACTATATTTTAGTAGTATGTAGTTAGGATAGTTTTATAGCTTAAATCTTGAATGCTGGCCTATTTTTTGGAATTAGGTAGTTTTATGTAGTTTAGGGTTTCTTTGGTACCGGACTCCGAGCTTGCTTGATGATTTAGAGCTATAGCATTTCCCTATTGCTATAGCAGTGTTCGTTCATCG
Source organism: Datisca glomerata (assembly GCA_003255025.1). NCBI lineage: Eukaryota > Viridiplantae > Streptophyta > Magnoliopsida > Cucurbitales > Datiscaceae > Datisca > Datisca glomerata. The sequence continues at coordinate 1,882,006 of QANY01011952.1, read as the reverse complement.
CAAGGAAGTGAGTTGTCTGGCGCATGAAGATTCTGGTGTTGAAATCATAAATAATCTCAGTATAGCAGAGTCTGTTACACCCGTTGGTGCATATTCCTGATGTTGTGGTCCCCAAGCTTTTTAGAGAGCATGCCACTCACCCTTTGTGTTAATAAGTTTCCCTAAATTCAAGCATGATATAAAAGGAAGACGTTATGTTTTGAAAAGGAGGACCTCGCATTAGCAGACAAGTTTTCTACAAGAAGTGACGAAGGATAATGAGTACAAAGGGAGGAAGAAGAAGAAATCAGAAGAGGAAGATAGAAAAAGGAAGACAACAAGGAGTTTGAGCAATTCGTTTATTCTCCCTTTCCCTTCCCTTTCTTACTCCTTATTCTGTAATATTTTTCTAAATCTTTCTTATGCAATATTCAATGGATTCTGGAATTTATGTACTGCCCTTTGAGCTCATTATGAGCTAAACTTGTTTGAGGATAGTATCGTAACATAACTTAGATTTTATTTTAACTTTTTCATGAAGTTTCCCGTGCACATTTCTTGAATGGTTTGGGCTGAGTGTACTGTATGCTAAGAGTATCATTGTATTTGGCCATTCCATTTGGAATGCAAGTTAGATTAAGTTTCAGAAGAGCTTAGTTTAATGGAAAAACTCTCCCAATGCATGAATACAACCATCAAGCATATATGAGAATTGATTCAAATAGATTTAGGTGTTTTGTAAGTTACATAGGAATATGAACTTACCTTGCAATCTATTGGCTGGAATTAACTGAATCTATTTTAACCTAATCTTGCTTTGATACGAAGAAAGGTAGCCTAAATAAGTAAACTGTTAAATGAAAGTTTAAGGTGCAAAAGAGTTAGGATACTGTTCTGGAAATATTATCGCATTGGACTAAATTAATGTAGGTACAATAATTGAAAAGTGAAACTAGCCATACTAGCCTAATTTCATATTAAATACCAAATCCACTTTTGTTACCTTCTTGTTAGTAGCTTTAGTTAATTTAGATATTAGTAATTTGAATTTACATTTAACGCTTAGTTCAACTCAATTTTATCAAGTGTCACAGCATTATCTTACACTTCATGTCAATTTAGTTGTATGTTCACTATTCCCTGTGGGTTCGACACTCTTCTAATCATTTTATTACTTGATTGAGACACATGCACTTGCGTAAACGTCCTTTTAACCATAACCACCCCTTACAAGGTAGCTCTCCCCTTGCTTGTGCCTAATTGAAAAGTGAAATATTTTGACAAAAAATAAAGAAACTTAAATGTGTCTCTCTTATCTAGTTAGAGACGTACATTTCTCTTAGCTTCTCTTCGGCATCTGATCTAGAAGGCTCTAAGCTCTCTCTCTTCAACTCTCCCTCTCTCTCGTAATCTCTCTCTCTCTCTTAGCTTTCTCTTTATTTAAACTCTCTCTCTCACTCAATCTCTCTCTCCCACTCTCTCTCAAAGGTTAGTGACTCGACCTTCATGAGCACAACCCTAGGCAGTTGGCTTCGTTTCTAATTTTCTTGGACTAACGATCATGCCCCATGTATTTCACAGAGTTTTACTTTGTATTTCATGTCTAATTTCGTGAGTTTTGTTTGTATTTTATCCCTTTCATGTATGATAGGAGTTTAGAATGAGAGACTAGTTATGATTGAGTCTGTTTGATGAAGGATGAACAATTTGAAATGCATAAGAAATTATGCACTGTCAAACTTGCTTTAAAAGGTTGGGTTACCACATTTTGATTCTCATATGAATTTTTTAATATCCGCACATTTAATTTCTAATTTTGGGTTTTTTATTAAAATATAATGCTTCATATTTGTCTAGATTCCAATGTTTTATGGGATTTTCTCATAAAAAATCATTTTGCTGGTTTGTTTTAGCAACAAAGGTTGGTCTCTGTGTTTTTAAATAGAATACAATTGTTAATTTTGCTTCTGTCCCCTTTATATACGAGTGGCATTTTAAATGGTTGTTTCTCGTACTCATTTTAAGTGATAGATAAAGATTGAAACCATCTTGATGACTTCTTAATGAAATTGATGGGATTACAATAGTTTTGCTCAAGCTTCTTTAAGCTATGGTCATTTCTATATTATTGTCTTTATCTATTGGAACTAACAAAATGCAATACTCAAACATATTCATATTTTACAGCCTCATTATAAGTGGGAAATAGTTTTAATACATTTGGAGCATTGTGAGATGATGTTAATTTTGTTATTTATTTTATTATTCAAGATGAAGCTTTCTAGTTTTGTTGTCTGGAGCGTTGGAGACTTTACACCCCTTGTCGTGGCTAAGAAATCTGTTCATCACCATTCGGATTTTATCGATTAATCTTTTTTTGTTTTGATTCTATCTATCTATAATTTTTATAATTTCATGATCTGCAAATTAGAGTGGTTAAGAGAGGTGAACTAGGGATGGAGAAAATATTTTAGGGGTTTCTCTTTTTCTGGCTTTAATTTTTCAGTCATCTTTCTTTGATTTTCTCTCTTGGATTCCATGAGTTTTGTTTCATGTTTTCTATTCCCGAAACTAGGGTTGGCGTGATAGAGGGAGACGTGTTTGGGTTGGAGATATCACTCGGCGAACTGGTATTCTTATTCTTACTTTCTCATCATCTGGTGATTTGTGAGCTGGTTCTTTGTTATTTCTGATCTCAACTAGTTTTTATTTTATTGGTTGGGATGTTGATTATTCTTGCTATTATTCTTGATGTTGTTGCTATACTTGATCAGCTTGTTGATTGTTTTTCTTGATATTGTTGGTGCTTATATGATTATACTTGTTGGTTCACTTTATTTTTAGAACCTAGGGTCATTGATCTTTCTTTCTTCAGAGTCACTCGACTCTCTTTCCCAGGTCTTGAGATTCGGATTATCATAATAATAGAGAAAAGAAGGTTCAATATAAGGGTTTCATAAATACAATCTATCATAGAACAAAGGAGAAATTTTCATATGTTATTATTTCTAACACATACATGCTTATAAATGGAATGGCCTCTAATGGGAATCATGAAGTTATTGGTTCTAATATAACATATGCATGCAGATGTTCTTAAGCCTATGATGATACTACCCTTTCTTTTAGGGTCATCGTCAAAAAATTAAAGCTTCTATGCTTTCAAATAAAGGAGGTTATGTGGCTGTTCAAATTGATTCAAAAGCTTATTCCACACGTCTTACTCTTTGCAAGTATTCTTTGATTGGAAGAGCCACAAACAAGCTGATTTGAAAGCTAAAGTGAACTCTATTTGGAACTAGAATCTATTTAGCTTTTAACTTCTATTGGTTGCGGGTTCTATAAGATTTTGCTGACTTTTTTTAGGAAATATCAAAAGTTTGAAGCCCGAGTGCATTAAACTTGAAACATGGGTTTTTTCATCTTCATCCATGCTCAACTTTGGGTTTGATTATAAGATATGAGTTAGGAATATTGGCATAAAAAAATTCTCTCGTACATTGCTTCTAGTATCAGTATTCCTCTTAAATTTGATAAAACTACTATTGAAGATGAATTTGGTCATCAAGCTAGATTTCATATACATGTGTATTTACCAAATTTTATGCCTGATTCTCTTTTAATTGAAAGGGAATAAATAAGTTCTTTCATTAATGTTGTTTATGAAAATATTCCATTATTCTGCTCAGTTTACTATTCCATTTATCATATTTCGAAGAACTGTCATCGTAATATGTTTAATAGAACATTGGATTCAGATATTGATAAGTGTCATGATTGTTTAGTATCTAAAAACGGTCAGGATCAAAATCGTGAAGTATCTAAAAACTATACCATTTTTTGTATTTCTTATTTCTTTTGTTATTTTATCTGATCTTGCAAGCAAAAAGCTTTTATTCAAGATAACAGATGACTAAGTGACAGCCCCTAGCAAATCTTCTAGAGAGTGTACCCTTTGTTTCTACTCTTTCTCTCTTCTATGAAAAAACCAAATTAAAAATAAAGGATTAGATTTTCTTTTATGGACACTTGGACCTCTAACGAATGGCATGATGACACATGCATGTGTGCACATTAACTTACGAAAAGTGGGTTCCAAACCTAGATGGCCCAATGTAACTCAATCCATTATAGGGATTGTGAGGATATTGTTCATGATAACCTAGTTAATGATTTGGATAATGGCCAGGAAAATAGGCTTAAAAGGGAATGATTTGGATGGCCAGGATATTGTTCATGATAACCTAGTTAATGATTTGGATCAACTTTGTTTATCATAGGACTCTCTCCGTTCTCTTTTGTAGTCAGCCCATCTAAATTGGTTTGTAATGGGAGATTTTAATGCTATTTGGGTGCACAAAATGGTCACCTTCCTCTTAGGCCTTCTTGTCATAAATTTCATATTACTTTAGAAGATAATAATTTATTCCCTATTCATACGAGGGGCATTCAGTTTACATATAGTACGAGCAATAACACCTCTAATCATATTGATCATCATCTGGATAGAGACTTAGCCAGTATGGGCTGTTTCAATTTTCTGAAACAGGTTTCATGTTTAGAGCTTCCTCTTTATAATTCTGATAATTGTCCTCTTTTAATTACTCATTCTAAAGTTTCATCTACTGTTCCTCGACCTTTTCGTTTTAAGACTATATGGACGGATCATGATGATCTTCAAGCCATTGTTAAGTCTACTTGGAATTTAGAGGTTCATGGCCCTCATTTTCTTGTGGTTTTTCAAAAACTTCATCATCTCCAAAAAGTTCTTTGTAATGAGGAGTTTTTTGGGACATTAATGCTAATATTGAGAATTAAAAAAGTAATTTATGAGGTTCAAACTTCTGTTTCATCTTCTGATTTTTCTGATGAGCTTTATCATAAAGAATATAGTCTTTATCATAAGCTGGATAATTTACTTAGGCTTGAAGAAATTTTTTATAGACAGCATTCACGGGTTAAATGACTACAAGAGGGTGATAGAAATTTGTCTTCCTGTCATTCAATTAATTTAGAGAAAGAACTCTCATTCTATTTTATCATTTTTGTCTATTGATGTGAAAATTATAGATGATTTGTTATTGATTAAGATCATGGTATAAAATTCTATAGGGATTTATTTCTGGCTCTCAGTACAACATGAATCTAGATTTCTCTATTTATCTTCGATTATCCCTTTATCAATTTCTTCTAAAGATAATATGATGTTGACTTCTACCAGTTCTAATTTAGAAATCTAGGAGTCGGACTTTTCTTCGGGTTCTAATTTTTCTCCCCGATGGATACTAGTAATCCTTCACTCTCACTGGGATATTATTGAAGATGATGTAGTTTTAGCTATTCAAAATTTCTTTGAACGGGTTCTCTATTTCTGAGTTTAAATTCAAGTCTTTTGATCCTCCATTCTAAGATTAAGGGCACAATTTTGATTAATCAGTTTTGTCCACTTGTTCTTGGTAACTTATTTTTATTTAAAAGTATTACTAAGATTATCCCAAAATGTTTAGGACTCATTGCTTCTATGATTATTCTCCAGATCAGTTCGGTTTTATTCGACATAGATATATTGAATATTGCATTGTTTTAGAGTCTGATTGTGTTAATAAGAAATGTTATAGAGGTAATTTGGCTATAAAAATTGGTGTTCATAAAGCTTTTGATATATTGAATTGGGACATTATTAAAGAAGTGCTTCACGGTTTTGGCTTTAATGATTAGTTTGTTAACTGGGTAGTTTGCAATACTTTTCCTCTTCGAGAATATCTATTTTGCTAAATTGTACTCTAGAAGGTTATTCGCATTGTTCTAGTGGGTTCGTCAAGGGGATCCTTTATCCCCTATACTTTTTGGTATCTCTTGTGTGTGATTTATATGCAAGTGCATGTATCATTAACAAGTGATAAAGACATAAGTGAGTGTCATTCCCCATAGGGACCGATGGAAAATTAAGTAATTAGATTGATCAAAGTGAGTCCAATAAAAAATGGAGTAACGGTAATAGTTTAAGTCTATTAACCTAAAATTAAAGTAAACATATTAATCTAAATATGATGATTCAAAGCAACACTTGTAGAATATGAGATTTAAGACAAGTAACAGTGGTGTATTAAAAAATGGAAAGAGGTAGCATGGTTAATTCCCCTTATCATTAATATTTCTAATTAAATCTGCTTATGTTGCTACAACTTCTTAATAACATTAACCTCAACTCGTTTTCACATCAGTTTTTCATCCTTGTGATTAATAACTCTAAGCTTAATTAACTTATTACTAATCCAATATCATATTATAGTTTCCTTTCATTAGCTCCAGCTGATTGGTTTACAAGTTGAACATATATGTCCATTTTTCCTCACTAAATACTTAGATCTATAGAATGTAAGCATTCAAATATTATTAAGCTATTTCCATTAGATTAACCTTTCGATATTTAACCTAACTTTTATCTCATTAAAGATGGCTAGTCAATAATAAATTTTGAGCCTTAAGTAATCTTGAATGAAATGCTATCGAGAAATGACCAACAAAAACTTCATTAACTAGAAATAACAACTTTAACGTTCATTCCCATACTAGCTTAAAAGTATTAGCTCATACAGAGTTTAAGAGTAGATTTGAATACAACCATTGCCATTTTTTACTTACAGAAAATGAAGCTAAGAATACAAAATACAACAAAACAAGTAAGGGCAAAGATGAAAATAGAGAAGGGAATAAACGAATATCCTTCTCCTTTGTCTTCTTCCTCGCTTCCTTTCTATCCTTTTCTATCATTTTTCTTCTCTGCACAATGTTCCCTAATTCTTAGCAAAGGTGTTGGGTGCTTCCTCTAAACGATGTACTTGCTATATATGGAGCTTTGGAATTAGGGCTTTAACTTCCAATAGGGACGCGTGTCAAGCAGTTACTACAGCGAGAACCACAGGAAAAGTGTTGATGCCATCTGGCAAACTAACCTTTGAGTGCACAAGTTTTTCCTTTTCTCTTGAGCGCCAGTTGGGTTACATGAAAAACTTCCATGCCATGAGGCATAGGCTTTGCTATAGCAACATTGCGTTCTACGCTGCAGTATTTTCTCTAGCCACTACTCTCCCAAGGTTCCCTGTACAGAAGCACGACCTCATGCCTGAATTGCCCAAAAACTATTAGAAATGCTTAAAAGGCTGAAAATGAAGAATCACCCCAAAATTTGTAATGAATTATACTTTTTAATGCAAAGATAACTCTAAATTCTTAGAGTTATCACACCCCAAACTCAAAGCATTACTCCTCCTCGATTGATGTTTACCCAAAACAAACTACTACCTAAAGAGAGAAAAATTGACACTTGCGCCCCCAAACTTATCCAATTCTTCTTTTAAATGCAAACCAGAAATCTAAGCCCCTTAACTAGCTTGCTAAAAAACTTACTATAAAATGAAAGAAGAATTTTAACTAGTACTCCCAAACTTACTGAATTGTGGTACTATCTTAATCCATCAGTGAATGTGTGCTGGAAATTAGAGTTACTCTCTTGGATTGCTTAGGCTACTTTAAACAGATATCCTAGGCTTAATTTGTGCACTAAATCTAAACAATCCAGCTCAACAGAAAACAACTAGGAGCATGAAGTTACTAATCAAAGGGGGAAAGCAATTACATTCAAGAAGATCACAAGGAAATTTTGAGCACTAAGCTACAATCTTTTAATTCTATTGACTTCTTCTTTTTGATTCATTTTTTACTAGATTAGATTACCTCTCATGTTATACTTCCTTTTTACGTGAATAATCAACACTTGTGTTGAAGATACCCAATTACTCAACAATATAACAAGCAAGGCTGTTAACTTTATTTTATTTTTGCTTTTGTTTTTACGATAGCAGACTCATATCTCCGGCTGCCTTTCTACAAGAATAGTCAATACTTGTGGGGGTTCCCAGTTACTTAGCAACCTAAGACAGAGGAGCCACTCTACCATTTCTTTTCTTTTATATCAGTAGAGCAATAAGGTTACACATAAAAATTCTAAAGGAAATTTCCCCCAAACTTGAATACTTACCAGAACAAGCATCTATTGCTAAGACTTTCTCTTCATGGAATTTCTTCACATGAATTGCTTCTTTGTACCTCTTTTCATCATCCTAAATCACAAACTTTTTTGTGACTACAAACATTTTTAGGTGAATTTTTGTTTTCATCTTTCATGTTCTCTTTTGCTTTGATGAAATCAAAGAGAAACTCTTTGGAGAATAGAAATGAATTTTTAGGGTTTTAACATAAATAGGTAGCTTCACATGAAGGTATGTAGGGGAAAGCTTTTAGAAGAGGTTGCATGTTAGAGGTGGCAAGGGGATTTTGAATTTAAAGCCTATAGAGCTCCTCCCCATTGTGCCATGTGTCTGCCTCCACCGCTGATTCAGATTCAGCTCAAATATTTCAAAACGAGGATGCTTTGCAAGAGAAAATTTGAATTTCATGAATTTTCATTGATTGATTACTTTGAGCACGAATATTGCAAGATATTTTAGCTAAGCTGGCATGCGCTTGTTGTAGTTTTCCTTTTATGGAACTATAGCATATAATTTTGAAAAATGCATTTTCTTGGACAGTAGTTCTACTTTGGGTGGGCCCCCATATTGTACCTTCCTGCGAAATGAATCACACAAGATCCTCCTCAGCTAAGATATTGAAATTTAATGAGGATATTTCTATTAAATGAGGAATATTTTGTATTAAGACCACTTCTTGGTCTTCTATTTATAGTGCCTTACACTCTCATATGAAATAGTCTGAATTCATCCAGATCATTCAATTGTAGGGCTCTATCTCTCCCGCAGCTTGCAGGTCCAAATTCAACTTATTTACAACCTAAAGAGCCTTGTGTTGTAGCTCCAATGGTAAATGACATGCTTTACCAAAGATTAACCTATAAGGAGACTATCCCAAAGGAGTCTTGAAGGTAGTTCTATAAGCCCATAGTGCATCATCAAGTCTAATAGATCAATCCTTTCTATTGGGGTTGACAACCTTTTCCAAAATTTTCTTTATCTATCTATTAGATAGCTCTACTTGCCCATTTGTATGTGGATGGCATGTTGTAGCAACCTTTTTTTTTACCCCATACTTAGCCAAGAGTCCTTCAAAAATCATGTTGCAAAAATACTTTCCATCATTAATTATGATGGCTCTAGGAATCCCAAATCTTGTAAAAATGTTTTTCTGAATGAATTTAACCACTATCTTTACATCATTTGCTGCCAGTGCTGAAGCTTCTACCAACTTCGATACATAGTCTGCAACAACTAATATGTATAGGTTTCTAAAGGGAGGTGGGAATGACCTGATTAAGTCTATCCCCTAAAAATTGAAATGTTCAACTTCCAGGATGTTGTTGAGGGGCATCTCTTTCCTCTAGGATATGTTCCAAGTCCTCTGACATTTATCATATATCTTTGCCACTTCATGTGCATCTTTAAAAATAGAAGCCCAATAAGAGCCAGGTTGAAGCACTTTGGTTGTTGTCGTTAATCCTCCAAAATGGCCGCCATCGGGAAAAGGGTGACATTTTTACAATATGCTTTGGATTTCCTCTTCTGGGATACATCTTCTAAAGATTTGGTCAAGCCCTTAATTATAGAGGTAAGAATCATCCTACTAGTAGCCCTTGATTTCTTGAAAGAATTTTTTCAATTGCTATGAATTGAGCTTAGGAGGTAGCACTCCAGTTGCAAAGTAATTACCAATATCATCATACCTAAAGGCTTCTAATTTTGAGATTGCCAATACATGTTCATCTAAAAAGGTTTCTGCAATGACTGGATCTATTGTAGCATTGTTCCTTGCTTCCAATCTTGATAAATGGTCTATCACTTGATTTTATGTGCTCCCTCCTGTTATTGATTTCAAGATCAAATTCGTGGAGCAACAATCTTGATAAATTCGTCTAGACTTTGCATCATTTTTTATAATTAAATACTTGATGGTAGAGTGGTTAGTATATACAACCACTTTAGTGCCTATAAAATATGCTCTAAATTTATCAAAAACAAACACAACAAACTAAAAGTTTCTTTTTAGTGGTGGTGTAGTTTAATTGTGCATCAGATAGTGTCTGCTAGCATAATAAATAGAATGAAAAACTTTACCTTTCCTCTACCCTAAAACAACTCCAACTGCATAGTCACTAGCAGCACACATTAGTTCAAACGGTAACTCCCAATTGGGTGCTACAATTATATGTGCTGAGACTAAAACCTTTTTCAGTTCAATAAAAACATGTCTACATTCACCAGTGAATTCAGAAGTCCTATTATTTTTTAGTAACACGCATAAAGGTTTTGATATTTTAGAGAAATCTTTAATAAAATCCAACATATCCTAGAAAACTTCTAATGCCTTTCACTGTAGTGGGGGCAAGGAGTTTTTCAATTACTTCTATATTTTAGAGAAATCTTTAATAAACCTTCAATGCATTTTGAAGACACTATATGTCCTAGGACAATCCGTTCTTGTACCATAAAATGTCATATCTCCCGATTCAGGACCAAATTGGTTTCTTCACATCGTTCCAATTTTTTTTAAGGTTAGACATACATTTTAAATATGATTCACCAAAAACTGAAAAGTCATCCATAAATACCTCAAAAGTGTTTGTTCAACCATTCCTGTAAAAATTACCATCATGCACCTCTGGAATGTTGCTGGAGCATTGCATAGCCCAAAATGAATTCTTCTGAAAGAAAAGGTTCCATTAGGGCTGGTGAAAGTGGTAGTCCTCTAGTCCTATAGCTATTTGGTTGTAGACTGAGTATCCATCCTAAAAATAGTAATATCCTTACCAGCAAGCCTATCAAACATTTGGTCAATGAAGGGAAAAGGGAAATGATCATTTCTAGTAGCTTTGTTCGGCTTCCTATAATCCATGAATACTCTCCAACCATTCAGTCTTCTTATGGGGATCAATTCATTGTTCTCATTTACTAAAATTGTTACTACCCCTTTCTTGGGTACATATTGGACATGGCTAACCCAAACACTGTCTAAAATGGGGTAGATCATCCGAGCATCAAGCCATTTAAATATCTATTTCTTAACAACCACTTTCATGATTAGATTTGACCTTTTTTCTACACTATGGAACTGCCACTACCTTCTTTTAGTAGTATCTTATGCATACAAATAGTGGGCTTATCCCCTTAATGTTAGTCATCTGCCAACCAATTACTCTCTTATATCTTCCCAAAACTTCTAGTAACAACTTCTCATTTTCATTTCTTAGAGAAGAAGACATAATAATGAGCAGAGTGCTATTCTCACCTAGGTAAGCATATTCCTAGGTAAAGATTTTAATTCTAGTAAAGGTAGTAAGTCAATAAAAGGTAATGTTGGCATCCAACCATGTGACTTCTACTTCCTCTTCATTATTACTATCTTCTTCCAGAAGTTTCAGAGTTCACTGTGATTAGGTTACCTTGCTGCAGCATATACATAGCTTCTCTATAATTATGAAGTCCAACATAGAAATAGCTACACATTCTTCTATTTCTTCATTAGGGCACTTCATTGCATTAAAAACATTGAAGGTTATCTCATGGTCATTAACCCTCATAGTAAGCTCTTTTTTTTCACATCTATGACTATTCTACCTGTAGCTATTAAGGGTCTTCCCACTACGATAGGTATTTCTCTCTCTGCCTCATAATCTAAAATAATGAAATTTTGCTGGAAATATGAATTTATCCACATATTCCAGGACACCCTCTATATTTCCTTTTAGTTAGACATAAGATCTATCAGCCAACTACAAAGTAACGGTTGTTGGCCTAGTTTATCCTATTCCCATATTTTCGAAGATGGATAGGGGCATAAGGTTGATACATGCTCCCAAGTCACGATAATATCTCCTACTATGGGTTTTTCCAATTGCACAAGGAATGGTGAAGCTTCCTAGATCTTTAAACTTTAAGGGAATATTGTTCTATAGAATCAAGATGCACTAATGTTGGTCAAAGCTATAATCTCAAATTCTCTAAGCCTTCTTCTTTTGGTTAAGACGTCGTTCATGAATTTGACATAGTTTGGCATATGTTGTAAAGCTTCCACCAAATGTATATTTATATGTAGTTGCTTCAGCATGTCATGAAATTTGTTAAATTGACCATCTAACTTCTTCTTCTATAGTCTCTAAGGAAATAAAGGCAAAGGCCTCTATTCTAGATATTCTACTTTCTGATATGTAGGCTTAGATGCTATAGCAACGGATTTCTCTACTACAAATTTGTTCTGGCTTGCGTCTTTGTCTATGTTTTCATGTTGTTCCTCTACTCTATTAGTAGGTTGTTCTACCACATTTCCACTTCTCAAATGTATTGCCTTGTAGTGTTCTTTTTCTTTACCTTCTAGGATTTTCAATATTGCTAGGTAAATCACCTAGAGGTCTAGTATTTAGTGAATTAGCTAACTGTCCCACTTGATTTTCCAAGTTCCTAGGAGACACTACTTGATTATGAGTCATTGTAGATTGGTTCTAGATCACTAATTCATTCTTGGCTAAATATTCTTTTAGGAGATTCTCTAATGTGGCAGGTTGTCCATTTGGTATTGGCTTCTATCCTTGAGCTTGCTTTGCAAAACTAAGAGGATATGTTGGTCTTGTTTGTGAGTTTGAAGGTCCTACCCTTTGTTGCACCAAGAGAAATTAGGGTGTTGTCTCCAACCAGGGTTATGCGTATTAGAGTAAAGGTTGTTGTTATTATTTATGTTAGCATTCCCTACATAGTTCATAGAGGCTGTATTTCCTAGGCAACTTTCAAATAAGTGTTTTTCACCACAGTATACACAAGATACCTCCACCACTTTGTTTATAGACTGTTGCATTCCTTGATTTTGACTATGATTTGTTATGGATTCCTTACTCTAGGTATTTGATCATGTTAGCTAGTGAAGACACCTAAGCTATCAAAGTTTTTATAAAATCCAGATCAAGTACCCTAGTAACTCTTTTTGTTGGTGGTGCTCTAGAAGTTGGCCATTGGTAGATATTGCTTGCCATTCTTTCCAAAATATCATAACCCTCATTATAAGATTTGAAGCATCAACCATCAATCTTATGGAAGAATTCAGCCCATTACAAAAGGTTTCCATTTGGATGCAGTGTGAGATTTCATGGTGTGGACATTTTCTTAGCAACTATTTAAATCTTTCCCATGCCTCATACAAAGATTCATCCTCCAATTAGTCAAAGGAAGAAATCTCATTCCATAGTTTGGCATTCTTTGTTGGTGGGAAATTCTTCATCAAAAACTTATCAGTAAGATCATTCCAGGTACTAATGGAATATGGAGGTAATGAGTTTAACCAAGCTCTTGCTTTATGACTTAGGAATAAGAAAATAGCCTCATCTTTAGAGCATCTTTTAAAGCTCAAGGTAATTTGAAAGCATCACTACCCTCCATGAAGAGTCTTAAGTGCATGTGGGGATCTTCAGTGGACAGTCCATTAAATTTTTCCAATAGTTTACAAAATTTTGAACACGACAAGCTTCAAGTCAAACTGTGGAGCTTGAATCTCGGGCCTTACTATTCCAGGGTTCATTTCTTGTGGTTGAAGAATGTCACAGTCTCTAATTGATATTTCTTTGTCATCAGCCATGACTATGACATTGTTGCCATTATTAGCTTGATTGGCATTTTGGTTCATGTTTTCATTTAAAACCACTTCTTCTTCATTAGCATCCATCTCACACCAGTCAATCCTCTATGTTCTCTTCACAACTGTTTTAGAGTCCTATCTATTTCTAGGTAAAAATTGAAATCAGGTAGTTGCTGCGTGCACATAAAATGAATTCCAAATTCTTGCAACACAGTAGTAGCAATAACTTTAGCATTGTAGCTCATTAATTAGATTTAAATTAATCTAAATAACTAAGTTTCTCATTCAGTCCCCGGCAACGACGCTAAAAACCTATTGTGTATTATTTGTATGTAAGTGCATGTGTCATTAACAAGGAATAAAGTGATAAGTGAGTGTCGATCTCCGCAAGGGCTGATGGAAAACTAAGTAATTAGATAGATCAAAGTGAGTCCTACTAGAAATAGAGTAACAACAATAGTTTGAGTCCATTAATCTAAAATTTAAGTAAAAGTATTAATCGAAATATGGTGATTCAAAGCAAGACTTATAGAATATGAGATTTAGGACAAGTAACATTGGTGTCTTTAATAATGGAAAGGGCTAGCATGAATAATTACCCTCATCATTAATATTCCTAGTTAAATCTGTTTATGTTGCTCAACGTCTTAATAGCATTAACGTCAACTCATATGCACAACAAATTTCTATCCTTGTGATTACTAACTCTAAGCTCAATTAACTTATGCCTAAGCCAATATTAAATTAGAGTTTCCTTTCATTAGTTCGAGCTGATTGGTTTACATGGTGAACATATATGTGTTGGGTATAGTACCCTCAAAGCATGTGTAAAGATATTTTATTTAGAAATTAATAAAAGTGCATTTTTCAAATATTTGTATTCTGGATATTATTGAATAATTAATATAAATATCTAAAAATTTCATTTCATTAATGAGACTATGATCTTGTATTAGTACAATAAGATTACGATTATAGAAAATGAGTAAAATAGTCCGCACATTTTAAAGTATGGAATCTTTAATGGATGGTTTCTATTACGATTTGCTAAGCATTTTGAATACATCTAATCTAGATTCGGATCGTTGATCTAGATAGATATATTAGTGACTGTACTTTATATGATTAGATAATATAGGAAAAGATCGATGAGAATTAATATCTTTATTAACTTACCATTTATCATAAAGATTTGTTTGTAAAACTAGTTAGTGACTTTTGTTTTGGAGATCTAGTGACATGGATGGTCGGGAAATGATTTTACAACATTTAGAATCAAAGCTTCCCTAATGGATCGTATATTGGTTCCCTTAAGTTTTAATTCTGGGACTAAATGGTTATTGAGCTCACATTTTTAATACAGTTATAAATTAACCGTTCACTAGTGAATTAATGGTACTTAATCATAAAGCAGTAATTAGAAGGATAAAATAGTAATTTTGACCAGTCTAATTTATAAACCAATAATTGGAGAACAAAACTACATAAAGTGATTATATCAATAGATTGCACAAGATTACTCAGTAAAAATATTCTATAATTACTAAGAGTGCAATTTCATATCTATAGTGGAGTAATTATAAAATTTATAAACGAGATTATTTAATTAAAGAGTTTAATTAATAATATGATTTGTTCAAGCTAAGAATTATGGGTCTATAGTCCCCAAGACACATCTCTACTACATAGTCTAAGGTATGAATGTTTCAAGGCATAAGAAAAGGAGTAGCTTACAAAAGAAATAAAGTTTTCGGGGTAAGTATATAACTATGAGATATTTATGTGTTATTAATTAATTACCTTAATTTGTGGAAATTATAATTAATTAATGATATATATCGATTAGTTATGAATTAATCGATGATGAGATAGTATATTTGATTTATGAAATAGTGTTAGATTACTATGAGATAATAATTTAATTTTAAATCAACTAATTAGTTAATTTTGAATTAAAAGATAAGTTGGTTTCTAGGTTTTTATCAGATAAGTAATTTTGAATTAACTGATATTTATGAATCTTTGAAATAATACATAGATACTTATCTGATTAAATAATAACTGATATTTTGAATTACTGATTTTGAATCAGGGATTGGGGTAGCATATAGCAGTGCCGCACGGAACACTATAGTGTCGAACGACACTATAGTGTGGCGCAGACTATAGTGTGTCCCACTATAGTGGAACATTTATAATTAATTCATTATTTTATGAAAACCCTAAACCTAGTGAGCCTTGACCTTTGCGAATTCTCTAATTCTCTCTCAGAGTTTTGTCTCAAAAGTCCTTCTCCAAATCTCTAGATCTCATGTGTTGAGTACATCTAGAGATAGAAAATTGGTATTGATTCATTATACGTGCCCACACACGTCCTAGTGTGTTTGGGGATTAGTTTGGAAGATCTTGGTGTGGATCTCAAAGTCTTTTCATCATGGAAAATAACGTTTGTTTTTTTGGTTAGAAGATAGCGAGGGCGCTTGATAGACTTCAAGAGGTCAAAGTTCTTTCTTTGAATGTCTATTAATTTAATGTATAGATATATAATGGATCCGTGTAAGAAAATATTTTTTCACAAAATTTTTTTTTGGATCTATGGCGTCGTGATTGTTTACCAATCAATAAAACTTTAGAAAACCCAATCCCTCTGATGCACGTGTCGTGATTTCAATAATTGGTATCAGAACGGTCTTTATATATGTATACATTAAATGTTGTGTGGGTTTTCTTGCATTATTCAATATATATATTTGATATGATGAATTAATGTATGGTTATATTTTTTGAATATATGATTAATGATGAATCGTTAATTGTATAGTGACTTTTTGGTTTAGGCTTTGTTTTTATTTTTTTAGATCTTGTTTAATCCATTTGGGGCATAGAAATTTCTTTTTGCAATTTTTTTTAATATTATGCTATAAAACTTCGTACGAGACGAATGCGGAGAATAAGAGGAGAAGGAGCTCTATGACAGAGCTCCGACGTGTTGCCCTATCCTTATGATGCTTATGATTACTAGGGTACGGGGCGCATATGACCTGATACCATATTGCCCTATCCCTGTGATGCTTCGCGAAAATCCTAATCCTATCTATTATCTTTTAATTTTATAATTAATATAATTTTAAGAGGTTAGTTATCAATTTTAATTTTTTGAAAATTAAAATTGATTAATTGATTGGGTTTGTCCCAAGTTTGATAAGTCATTAAATTACTTTTTAACTAATCAAATTTCAATTAATTTAAAAAGGATAATTAATGAGATTATTTAATTAAGAAAATAGCTTTTCTTAATTAGAAGGGTTTTTTTTGTCAAAGCTTGAAGATTATGTAGACGAGCCTCTAATGGAGAATGAACATCTTTTGGAAATGTGTATTCTTAAAGCTTGCTTTGTATTTTTTTTAAATGGGAAAACAAGCCATAAACTACAAACCAAAAAGTAAGTCATCAACAAAATGGGGTGCTCACTCCCTCCAATACATCGAATCCTGTAAGGATAATCCATAACGGGCAAGCTATGGGCTGCCTCATTAAAATGACGTGGAATGTTAAGGATGTGGAGGATCTCTTTATAGTTTTGATCATCTGCCCTTAATAAATATCATGCTATCATCGGCAAAAAGTAGGAGCGAGATGGATGGCCCATTCCTGCAAACTCTCATGCTAGACAACAGTTTTGCTTGATGATGGATTCACATTCCTCCTTTTAAATCCAGATAGCCTCGAAGTGGTTTCTGTTGGTGTGTTGGGGTTGGTATTCAAACATTCTTCCCTGTTGTGATGGATCAAAATCATCCTATGGTCTGAATTGAAGAAGCTTAAGGATTTCATGTGAGCGCAAGGAAAAAGATTTCAGCCAGGTTCATAGATAAAGGCCCGATCTAGTATTTCTTTTATTTTTTCTTTAATAAAGTCCCCGCTTTGTAATTATTTCTATTTTTTTCAAAGGTTTTCAATTTAGAAATACTCAATAGTAACTCGATTCATCATTTATTTATTTATTGTATTTATTGAAATAAATATTTATTGATTTGGTTAATAACATAACCATGTAATAGTCGATCACACGTCATACATGAAACCCCACACAGTTTTATTTAATCATGCATCTCATTATTAGAAACATGGTTTATTAGGATTGTCCTAATGTGTTTATATGAATTGTTTTGAGAAATCAAACAACTCTAAAGGCATGCATTTAGTTAGGCCTTTAGGATAACCGATTTTAATTAAAAGTGTTTTATTAAAGTTAGATGAATGTAATTAATTAGTTATTCTAATTTCACCTAAATTACTTTTTGGCTCTACAGAAGGTTAAATGAGGTTAGACCAATTAGATTGGATTAATAATTATTTTTACATTCATATGGTTATTGTAACTAGTAATTAATTTTGAATTAATTAATTATTTAATTTGAAACACATTAATTATAAAATAGTGAATGAGAGAAGGTTGACATGTCAATGTGGCCTATGGTCTCTATTATAAGTATAACAACGTGAGATATGGTGGATTAGTAATTGTTAATGTGACCTACGTCCTCGAGACGGCTTTGTTTTAATCCCCTTAAGGAAGGTTTTGAACTGTATCAATATCAAGGTTGACCTCTTATGAAGATAGGACCCTAAGGCAGCATTTTCTAAAATAATGGGTTACACTCACAAAGTCGCAATTAAGCTTTCAAGTAGGTAAATGTGAGATATTTTAAGTTTTAATTAATAAGGATGAGAATGTCTCATAGACAATTTAAAATTAATTTGACTAACCCTAAGGTGGCACATTAATTGTTAAATTATCTTATTGTGGATTAGTAATTGTTAAGTTTATGTGTTTGATATGTTGCATTCATGCATCACATTTACATTCTTAATTTTTTATATTTATTTCAATTATATTGAATGATGTATGTTTTATTTCTTTTTAGTTATTACTATGTCTACCATGGGTAACCCTATTACTGCTTTACTTGTACTTGAAAAATTGAATGAAGATAACTTCATAAGATGGAACTAAAATCTCAATTTGAGGATTATATGTGAGAATCACAAATTTGTTATTATTGAGGAATGTCCTGAGGAGCTCGCTGCCAATGCCCCGAAAAATGTTTGGGACAAATTTGGTGCTTGGATTCACTCCAACAACAAGACTAAGTGCTACATACGTGTGAGCATGAATGATGTTCTTAGAACAAAGCATGAAAGAATGAAAACTGCCTATTAGTTTATGGGCAGCAATCTGATCAAAGTCATCATGAAGCTACTAGGAGCTACATGTCTACTAAGATGAAGAAATGTAATTATGTGCATGGGCATGTTTATAACATGATCAACATAATGCATGAGGCAAAAGCATATGGGGCTACCATTGATGAGCGAACTCAAATCAGCATTATACTTGAATCACTCACACCTGCTTTTTCTACACTCACTACCAACTATATTATGAATAAGTTTCAATTCAACATGACATAATTGTTGAATGAACTATAGACTTTTAAGTCACTCAACAAGAGTATGACAAAAAGGACGAGGCAAATGTTGCAGAGCAAAAGCCTTCTTCCATTGTTGTTAATAGTAACAAAAGAAAGAAGAACACTAGAAAGGACAAAAGTAAGAATAAAAAATGGAAAGAAAGCCAAGAGGTCACCCAAGGCCAAGAAGAACAAGAATGACAACAAATCCAAGGGAAAGTGTTTCGATTGTGGAGTTGAAGGTCATTAGAAGAGAAAATGTAGCAAGTATCTCTCCTAGCAGAAAAAGAAAGGTAAATATTATTTACTGATACTTGAAGTTTGCTTAGTGATAAATGATTTGTCATCTTAGATAGTTGATTCAGGAGACACTAACCATGTATGTTCTTCTTTATAGGTACTTGATTATTCAAGGGAGCTTGCTGATAATGAGTTGATATGAGAGTTGGTAGTGGTGCGCTCGTTTCAGCGAAAACATTGGGGAGAGTCCGTTTAACTTACCTTATTTTAAAAAATGTTTATTTTATTCATGGATTCTCTATAAATTTGATTTCTTTATCCTTATTGTAAGAACAAAATTTTGATATCCCTTTTAATAATAACATGATTGTTATTTCAAAGAATGGTTTCAATATTTATCATGCAATAGTTTTGAACGAACGTTAAATAATTCATAATTAATTAAAGTAGAAAAACTGAATGGTAACAAACGACAAAAGGTTTCTCAAGAGGGTGATACTTATTTTTGGCATCTTAGGTTGGGACATATTAATCTTGACATAATAAACTAATTAACAAAGGATGGTCCTTTGATAGAACTAAAAGTTAAACTCTTTTAGTTTGTGAATCATGTCTAGAGGGTAAAATAACCAAGAGACCTTTCACTGCAAAGGGCCAAAGAGCCAAAGTACCACTTGAGCTAGTACATAGTGACGTCTGTGGACCGATCAATGTACAAGCTAGAGGTAGGAATGAGTATTTTGTCACTTTTATTGATTATTACTCAAGATACAGCTTTACTTACCTAATTAGATCGAGGTGAAAAGCAATTAGGTAAATCTATATAAAGTCTGAAATTTTTGGAAAGTTTAAAGACTTCAAAGATAAAGCTGAAAAGGAATTAGATAAATCTATAAAATCACTTCGATTATATCAAGGAGGTGAATACTTGGATTTAGACCTCAAGGATTACTTGTAGGAGTATGGAATTCTATCCCAACTCACAACACCTAGAACCCCACAAAAAAATGATGTTTCATAAAGGAGAAACAAAACTTTATTAGATATGGTTAGGTCGATGTTAAGCTACTCATCACTACCACTCATATTCTGGGGATGTGCACTTCAAACGACAACTTACATTTTGAATGTAGTTCCTTCTAAGTCTGTAAGCAATACACCTTTAGAGTTATGAAATGGCTTGAAACCTAGTTTGTATCATTTTCATATATGGGGGTGTCCAACTCACATTCTTAAACCAAAGAATGGAAAGTTAGACTCAAGGTCTGTAGTGTGTATATTTGTTGGCTATGCTATAGAAATAAGAGGTGGTTACTTTTATAGTGGCAAGGATCAAAAAGTGTTTGTATCGACAAATGCTACTTTCCTTGAGCACGACTATATGGTAAACTACAAATCTCAGTGCAATGTAGTTTTTTAAGAACTCACATCTAATGAGATCACACCATCTAATCACTAAGTGATACACGACAAACAATAGAAATCACTATTCCTATTCACGAAACCCCAGTGCAACGTCGTAGTGGGAGGGTTGTAAGATAACTGATTTTCTATGAACAAGAGGTACATGTCCTCGTATCAGAAACTAATATGGATGATCCATTAACCTTTAAAGATACAATGGAAGATCCTGAAAAGGAGGATTGGCAAGATGCCATGAACCAAGAAATGGAATCGATGTATTCCAATTTTGACGAGGAACTTGTAGATCCACCTGAAGAAGTTAGGCCCATTTGTGACAAATGGTTCTTTAAAAATAAAAGAGGTACATATGGGTAGGTAGAGACTTTCAAGGCATGGCTAGTAGCCAATGGCTATACTCAAAGGGAATGAGTCGATTACAAAGAGACATTCTCTCTCGTTGCCATGCTAAAATCCATTCGTATTATTTTATCCATAGCCGTTAGTTTAGACTATGAAATATGACAAATGAATGTCAAGACATAATTTCTCAATGACTCTCTTGAAGAAAACATCTATATGATGCAAGAAGGGTTCATGAAAAATGGGCAATATCAGAAAGCATGCAAGTTGCTTAAATGGATTTATGAATTAAAGTAAGCATCGAGATCTTGGAATCTTGCCTTTGATGAAACTACTAAATCATATGGCTTTGAACAAAATGTTGTCGAAGATTTGTATTTATAAATACATCAAAGATAATAAAGTGATTTTCTTAGTTATTTACGTAGACGATATTCTACTCATTGAAAATGACATGGAAACTTTATCGAAAGTAAAGAGGTGGTTAACTGAGAAATTCCAAATGAAATATTTGGGAGAAGCAATCTATGGTCTAGGAATCCAAACCTAAGGGATAGGAAGAACAAGATTATGGTACTTTCTCAGGCATCTTATACTGATAAGATGCTAGAAATATTCTCTATGAAAAATACCAAGAACTATATTGGTTTCCTCAAATGTTAATTTTGGGTCTGAATGGTTATTGAACTCAAATTTATAATACAATTATATAAATTAATCGTTGACTAGTGAATTAATGGTAGTTAAGGATCAATAGGTAGTTAGAAGGGTAAAATAATAATTTTAACCAGCTCTAATTTACGAACCAATAATTGGAGGATAAACTTGCATGAGGTAATTATATCAATGGACTACACGAGATTACTCTATAAATATATTATGTAATTACTAAGAGTGCAATTCCATAATTATAGTGTAGTGATAAGAGAATTAATAAATGAGATTATTTAATTAAAGAGCTTAATTAATGATCTGATTTAATAAAGTTTAGAATTATAGGTCCATACTTCCCAAGCCACCTCTGTACTACACAGTCTAGAGTATGAATGTTTCAAGGCATAAGAAAAGGACTAACTTGAAAAATGAATTAAGTTTTTGGGACAAGTATGTAATTATGAGATAATTGTGTGAAATTAATTAATTAAATTAGTTATTGTTATTTTCAGAAATTACAAATAATTAACGATATATATCGATTAGTTATGAATCAATCGATGATGAGATAGTATTTGATCTATGAAATTAAATAATGTTAGATAATTTTTTATGAGATAATAATTTAATTTTGAATCAACTGATTGGTTAATTTTAAATTAATAGATAAGTTAGTTTAAAGGTTTTTATTAGATAAGTTAATTTTGAATTAACTGATATTTATCATTATTTGAAATAGTACATAGATATTTATCTAATTAAATAATAAATTTGAAACTGCATTGTGGCTTATCAGACTGCCATGTGCTAATTATTAATTTGGAATTAGGGATCGAGGTGGCACACTACAGTGCGATATGGCGCTGTAGTGTGGCAAAGACTGCATTGGGTCTCACTACAATGGCGCATTTATAATTAATTTATTATTTTATGAAAACCCTAAACCTAATGATCCTTGACCTAGAATATATATATAGATAATATTCTATTGGCATAAAAAAGAGGCATCTGGTTGATTACTTAAAGCTTTGGGAATTCTTTAATGATCTTCCAGAGTTCTGTCTCAAGAGTCCTTCTCCAAATGTTTAGATCTCATGTGTTGAGTATATCTAAAGATAGAAAATTATTCTTTATTCATTTTACGTGCCCACACATGTCTTAGTGTATTTGAGGATTGATTTGAATGATCTTGGTATGGATCTCAAAGTATGTTCAGCGTGAAATTGACGTTCGTTGTTTTTACTAGAAGATAGCCAGGACACTTGATAGACTTCAAGAGGTAAAATTCTTTTCTTTAAATTTCTATTAATTTAATGTATAGATATATAATGGTTCCGTGTAAAAAATATTTTTTCACAAAATTATTTTTTGAGATCTGTGGCGTCGCGATTGTTTTTCAATCAATAAAAATTTCAAAAACCCAACCCCCAACCCCCCGCTGCGCGCTCCGCGATTCCAACAACATGCCTATATTCCTCACTAAATAGTTAGATCTACAGAATGTAAGAATTCAAGTATCATTCAAGCTATTTCCATTAGATTAAACCTTTCCAGTATTTAACCCAACTTTTATCTTTATAAAGATGGTTAGTCAATAATAAATTTTGAGCATGAAGTAATCTTGAATGAAATTCTATTTAGAAATGAGCAACAAAAACTGCATTAACTAGATATAAAAACTTTAAGGTTCACTACCTATACTAGCTTAAGAGTTTTAGCTCATACTAAGCTTAGGAATAGATTTGAAGACAACCATTGCCATTTTTTACTTACAAAAAAATGAAGCTAAGAATAAAAAATACAGCAAAACAAATATGGGAAACGATGAAAATAGAAGAGAGAATAAACAAATATCCTCCTCCTTTGACTTCTTCCTGGCGCTCAGTTAAAGAAACCGATATTTTTAATATTGATAAAATGTCAAATTTGGTGGACGATCTACCCATTCTAAAAACAATTAAACTTACTGTTCATCCCTCAAAAGATCCTATTATCTCCATAGTTTGTTGTTTCGTCCCTTGCAAAATTGGAATAAGGTCATACAAATAGGGCTTCTTTGGGTCCTCTAGGTGTTGGAGGCTGTGGTGGTATATTTTGGGCTTGTATACCTTTTGTGAAAGGATATTTTTCTATCCCTTTGAGTTTGGTATTTGCTTTTGAGGAAAAATTATTTGCTGTCAATTATACTATTGAATACACATGAAAATAAGGTTAGACTAGAATTTGGTTGGAAAGTTATTCAAATTTTATGATTCAATTAGTTTATAAATGATCTAATCTAGTACCTTAGAGAATATACCAAGCTTGGAATCGTTGTCTTTTCTTAATATCTCTCATGGATTTTCAAGTTTCTCATATCTATTGGGAAAGTAACTAGGTTGCAAAAGCTCTTGCTTCTCATGCTTATTTATCTAGACACTGCTACATGCTGGTTTAACGCTCCAAATTATTTTAGTAGTTTCATGGCAACAATTTTGCAGGACGTTCATCTTATAGCTTTAAATGATTGACTTATTTTTTGGAGCCTACGAGCTCTTTAAATTTCTCATGCTTGCTTTTTCTAGCTCTTTTAGTTTGATGTGTGAACATTTATGTTTCTCTTTTCTTTCATTTATATATAGATAGTTCCTGATGTTCTTTCATCACATGATTGTAATGTTTTTTTCCTGGGTCAGTCCGCTTTGAAAAAAAAGATGAAGCTTTCTAAGGAACGAGGTTCACTGGCAATTACAAGAAAGAAACTTGGACTTGACTTGACAAAGATGAGGAGTCTTATTTGTCTTAATGGCTGAATTGTACACTTATATTGGCATTATTGTTTCACTCTTTGAATCTTTTCATAGCTTACAACGTAAAGCAACTCTAATTTTACACAAGTGAGCAAGTTAGGTTATATATCTAACTCTCACCTTTCAATATTATTTGCTATAAATTTTGGGCTTTGACACTTTATGCTGAGAAATCTCAACAATATAAATAATTATGCCCATTGAGTCATTTCAATTTATTGGAAAAATAGTTTTGACATTGCAGTGACTGAGCAACTCTAAACTCAAGTTGTAGTGGGCATAGATTCTGAAATTCTCGAATTGATGTAACTACATGATTAATCTTAGTTAATAGAATAACATGAATTACGTATTTGTTAAAAACCATTATAGTTGAATGGGAAATTGTATATTAAGGTGTCCATTTTATCTTGTCTTCACTACTACAATTTTGGCCTTAGATGAGGGTGAAAACTCGTCATTATAACCCTATAATGACGGCTGACCGCCTGTTATCTATCGGGTTGTCATCTTTACGCTTTTTCAACAAAAACCGTCATGATAGGGTGCCATGAAAAGCAATTAGATGACATAGATTCTCCGTCATCATAGGTGCCACCAAAAGCAATTAGATGATGGGGAATCCCCGTCATCATAGGTGCCGCCAAAAGTAATTAGATGATGAGAAATCCCCATCATCTAATGTCCAAATTATATTTTAAAAAAACTGTCATGGAAAGGAAAAAATGCCATTCCATCAGCTTTTCTCATTAAAAACCTTCCCGAGACAGATTTTTTAATATACATAAAATTTCTTGCTCCATACATATTGATTATAAAACAAATCATTTGAAACTTGAGAAAAAATATCTATAATGTTAAGAACACTATAATATAGATGTTGAAGAGCTTAAAAAAATTGATAGTCAAATACTTTGGAGAGAGATAGTAGCAAACTAAGGGAACATAAACTCAATTTGCACAACATGATAGCAGTAAGCTAGCCTACAAGCCCGAACACAATGACATTGGATGTACCCGTCATTAGAAGATCTAATATTATACAATATCAAATAGACCTCAACTGTAAAATTATAATGGTAGACAACATACCTTAATAGTTACAAGGCCATAAATATTGATTTGAGCATTAGGAAATTCTCTACCCCAGACATAGAGAAGCATGAACATGAGTGATATCACTAAGAAATGGGACAAGAAGAATAGGATGGCAAAAAATATCTAGAAATCCAAAAAGACAAACGATGAGTATAAAAGGAACATATGATAGTGAAAATCGACATTATCTTTTAAGTATTCGGATTTGCTTAAATAGATTGCAAAAGTGACAAAAACAAGAGATGTAAAAAATAACTAAGAAAATTCCTAAATATTCTTCCACAATCTTATTAACCTTCCCTTCATCTTAAATGAGGAACACAAAATTGAATAATTCTGTAACCAAGTTAGATCAATAGGGATGACTTCACATACCCACAATGTGAAGGCTCCAAACATCATCATCCACAGGAAATCTGTTGTACGCCTTTGAAATGGTCCATTCTCAAGTTGAACTCCATATCTTGCTCTGCAACATCATGACATAAAAGTGGACAGAAGAGTGTCTGTTTTGCATAAGATACCATTCCAACAGATGGCCCAACCCTAACCTCATATATATATATATATATGCTCTAGTAGATAAGAAAAATAACAATAAAAAACTAAATATATTTATACAGTAAGAATTTCCCTCCTAAGAATTTCCTAGGAATAATAAGTTTGTAATCAGCCTCCACACCTACAAAAGAAAATTAAGGTTAAATTATAATAGCTAACATATCTAACAGAAAAATAATATTACATCTTAAACTAAGAACAAAACATAATGCAAAAAAAACCCTATACGTCTATCTGAAGGCATAGAACCGAACAACCCAACATTTGTCAAATTCCTTCTCACATTAGCAATTCATGTTCAAAAATATCAAAGTTAAAATTGTGTCTCATCTAAATGACTATCTAGAGCATATATAACCAAAAATGAACTGTGATTAACTTTTGAAAAAAAGTTGTGCACCAATATTGTTCTATAACCAACCACTTAGAAAAAAGACTAGATAGTTACCTAATATTTAAGATATATGCTCCCCAACTTTCAAAAGCATCCACATTGATGAACTAAAGCCAATTTGCACCCACAGAGACATAGCCATAGCTTCAAATTTTAAATATGAAAAAGAAGAAAGTGAAGACACTTGGAAAAGGCCAAAAATTAAGGAAAGAATATACTAATCAAATAGAAAAATGTTATAATGATTCTAAAACAGCGAGAAACCTATTGAGCCAATTCACGATCCTAAAATTGTGTAAAATTGGATAAAATACAGGAGAAAACTACCTGCAACGGTTTTACGATACTTCACCTCAAAATACAGTGCATTAAATTGGATTCTAGACTTATCAATGACAAATCTGCTTCACTCTTTCTTGAATCCATGTATGAGAAAATTCTACCCTACAATACAATTAAAAGCACAAAGGAGAAAGCCATAAAAAATCTCACAAAAAGCTAGTGATTTTCACAAACACCCAGGATGCGAAAAATTAGAAGAGAATCAACTAATATGAGTTGAGATTTAGGAATGATTAGATATTCTAAAAAAATATTTCTGAATTGAATTAGAAAATTCATCAATATAACTTCAAAATCCACCCAGGAAACTAGCAGCTCAAGTCTCTAAATTCATTATTGTCAACCAATTTTTACAGATTTTGTGCACTAAACATACCCTGAGAAATTGGCCCATTAGTCACCTTCAAACTTTACCCGATCATCCAGCTCAAGTGGCTCAAACCCATCTCATCCTCGTTTATAAGGATTCTGAGTCAACTAGATTAAAACAATATTAATAGTAGCAAGGATTTGCAGTCATCTATGAGCCTTAAGAAAGTGCCAAAGGAGTCACTTATACTGTTAATATATTCGGTACTGTGAAACCATTTTCCTTAGTCTCATCCTTCTATTTTGAATCTTTAAACCAATATTAAAGTTCCACATATAGATTCAAAAATAATAGAAATCAGTAGAACATAGAAAAAAAGGGAAAGAGTAGGTCTCCAATATTCATACCAGAATTTATTAGAAGATTATCTCACTTATGTGGAGTTTTATGAGAAAAACAATGAAATAAAGTTGGACCTCTTCATAGGAAGATATTTTCACTAAGTATAGTATGTTTGTACAAAAAAAATCAAGAATCAGGCTCCTGAATCAAATCTATAAAATTGTTACAATAAGCTGACAAAATGATGATTGGACATATTAAGCCTGAATGCATGTACATGTTAAGGTTAATCGAACCATAATAATCCTAGTATTTCTTTATAAGATGTGAAACTGATAATTACTAACTCAAAAACAAACTAACTAATCGACAAAAAATGCACATGAATTATGTAATTGATAATTCATCTTCAAAATGCACATAATTTCAAACTCTGTGTTACGACTGATATTTGTAACATACTTTGGTTAATGTCCTGCCTAGGGGTATTGCTCAGCCACTGATATGACCCTCATGGGAATTTGATTTATTCTTTTATCTGTTGGTAGATTTGTCATTTTCCTCACCATAAAGTACGCGAGTTCATAAAATATGAAGGAACAATTTTGATATAAATAGGTTAATGTATTTAAATAAAACATGAACTTCCAAAAATTTTGAATACAAGAATATATGAACTCAAAAATAGACTAGATGGGAGACACAGACTGTAGATGCCAACTGGTAGATGTTAAGCAAATACAATTTCTCCGAAGCATACACACACACATAAAGTTGCAGAACCCGAATCCACGAATGAGACTAAGAAAACCCAACAAACTCTATAAGGACTAAAAACACTCAACCGAAGATAAAGTAAGAAATCAAAAAAATGTATCATCAGTAGTAACTTATGAGGAAATTGATTGTATGGTAGCAAAATCTAAGGTCGCGGAGAACAAACTTCGAGATGCTTAGGAGATGAAAGGCACGGTGAAATGGTGACCGTGGAAGAGGGCCCTGCATGTAGAAATCATTTGGGTCCTCGGTGAAGATCTTAAGGGCGAGAACCTTGCTTGACCCATAGTGGAAGCTCGCCATGGAAGATCACCGTAGAACCTCACCATCAAAGCTCGCCTAGAAGCCGCCGAAGCTCACTCTCAGAATCGCCCATCACGACACGCATCTGTCAAAGGGAAAGAAACTAAAAAATAAAATTAGGGTTTAGGATGGATTAAATAGGGTGGTATTTTTTGTAAATAAAATGAACTTAGGGGTAATTAGATTTATTTATACCATAGAATGACGACATCCTAAATATTAGCTTTCATAGTAGATAACACATTAATGACAACTAATTTTTGAGGTATCGTCTTACTCAAATTACCCCACCCTACACCATTTTACTTTGACACATTTTAGGGAGTTGTCGTTGTATCATAGAGGTGGTTGTCATTGTAAGCCCAAATTGTAGCATTGCTTTCTAGTTTTTGGTGGCCGTCATTGTGAAATGAGACAACCATTCAAGTTTTGGTAACCATTATAAAAATGGACAATCATTCAACGGCTATAAAAGTGTTGGTGTAACTGAATGAAAAATAACTTTTAGACATTCTCTATCCGAAAAAATTAAATTCTCTCATTCTTTCTTCATATATTGCATAGCAATAGTCACTTACTTTCAGATTGATTACAAGACATAAGTTGGGTCATCGGTTCTTGTGGGAGTGTAGTTGTTCTTCCACGAGAATGAAGTATGTTTTATCATTGGAGATGATTGCTTATGAGACTTAAGAATAGTAGAGGGATAAAATTCATTTTAAGGAGACATCGTGAATTCTTTGGACTCAGACTTAAATTCAAGATTTCTCATTTACGTTAATGAGTTCTATAAGTCATTTTCTACCAATTTATATTTTTTCTTATTTGATACAGTGAACCATCTGATATCATATAAACAACAATCTTAAGATGAATTTGCTGCTTTGAGTTTGTTCACTGTATGTGGTTTTATATTTTTTTCATTCAATTATGTTTTCGAAGTGTTTATGTTATTACTTTCTGAAATCAGTTTCAAGCTATTTTCTGGTTGTATTATTCAAATATTTAAATTTTTTGTGCGATTCATTTTGAAAGAGAGTTTCTCACTCTAGAAATGGGAGCTTCTCTCTCTAAAATTTATATCCTCCCAAATGAAGGAGGAGTCCTCCTTTTATAGATGAACAAAAGGAGGGGAGACCATTGCAACTAATCCTTTGATTAGTTGCAAGCCCGCCAATCAAATCGCACCACCTAAGCTGACTGATCATGCTTAGGTAAGTAAGAGGAGGATTATACATGAGCTAATCAGGTGGCGCCACGTGGGTCTTTGTGTAATGACCATGATCTAGGGAGAACACACCTAGCCCATGAGGCGTGACAATAATGTTCACTAAACACCTCCTTTACAAAGGTTCTCTCAAGTCAAACCCTTTTCCAAGGTGAGAGGGTAGCATACCCTTAATATTTAGAGTGGTCGTACTGAGGAGTATGTCCCCCATCCAATACAACGTAGCCTCACCCCTAATCCTACCAATCCATAGCCTCTCAAATGTTCCCAAGCAACCATACGTCCACCCAAGTCGTTGTCACTTGACTTGGTGGTTTGTGATCTGATGACTCGTTGTAATAGTGTAGAGATGTCTCTTGTCTAAATTGCGTAATCGTTGTCTCCAAGTTGCATTATGGAGGGTGATCCACGCACCTCGGATGGTACACCCATGAGGTTTACATCAATGGTGCTACCGTAGGGGTGACACCCTATGGTGCTGCCATGGGGATGACCCCTACAGGTAGCTCAATGGTGGCACCCCAAGAGGTGCACCTCAGTGGTGACACTCCATGGTATGTACTTGGTGGAGACACTCCCGATATGCCATAAGAGTTGCAATTTACGGGTAGTCAACGTTGAGGTCGTCAACCTTCATGTACATTTAGTCTCCTGTTCAAGCACGATACGGAGTAATCGTTCTTGTACACAATTTCTTCAACATAGAAATTATTTATTTTATCAAGTCTCTGATCCTTTGATCGTTTCATTACGTGGTGAATGCGGAATGTGTCGATCTGCCATGCCCAATGTGCCTCCTTCACGTGGTGTAGGAATTTCCATGTTACATGAGGTCAAATTTATAAGATAAATTTTGTGCTGCAAATTTTGAAAAAAATTCTATTTTTCCAGATTTTTTTTGGAGTCCCCACTCCCTTCACCCTCTTTTGAAAAGAAACAATCAACTCGAGTGGCGACATAAAGTAGTGAGGGTCCGCGGGATGGGCTTTGGCCAACATGCTTGGCCAATGCCGCCACAATTTTGATTTTTTTTAGTCCCCACTCCTTTCTCCCTCTATAAAAAGGACTACAAGCTCCATCTACCCTTCTCCCCTTCATTTAAGTGTCACGAAGGCAAAATTATCGATTCCTTCTCCCTCCAAATTTTTGAAAATATTCTTGGGCAAGGTTGAAGGTCGAAGAACTAGGGTTGCATATTTGGTTAGTTTTCGCAAAAAAAATTAATTCAAAGCTCTAAGAAAGGTGTTCTTACATGTTTTCTCTTTGGCTAGGGTTTGAGGTATACCCATTGATTTCTCACACTTTTCTTGCATTTTTAATGGACTAAATGGACTCAACAATAAATTGTATAATGTATATTGCTCGATAGACAATTCAAAATGTCTATGGGAGCCTTTGGACAAGAAATACAAGATCGAAGATGCCGGTATGAAGAACATAGTTGGTAGATTTTTAGAATTTGATATGCACGTTTCAACCAAGAATATTGATATAAAGAACATCTAGCCAATTAAACCTTCAATTTGTGATTTACAGTTGAATGAATATCTATGCAACATCTCTGCTATAAAAAAGAGATATTCATGTGATGAATACTTAAGCTAAAAAAACACTAATAACTAAAAATCAGTCCAATAATCTAATAACCTAAATGTCAAAAATATAAGACCATGCACAGTTTTCATTTCACAATCAAGTAAAAACTAGATACAAAAGTTTAGTATAATTTCAAACAAACTAATGGGAGTTGATGTTTTTTTGCAATAAAGTGATGTTTTGCTCTATTAAAAGAAGAAAAGTTTACCTTCTCAGCTTCTTGAAATTTCTCCAAAAAGGTTTGTTGGCCTGAATCTAATATCCACAAATTCTAAATACCCAGCTTTTTCAGAAACTTCAAATTTCTAAATCTTCTTCCCATATTAGTCAACAAAACCTAAGACTTCTCCATCATACAGAAAAGGATTTGCTAGTATTGCCAATGAGAATAGACACAAACTCTTACCAAATGTTACAAAGAAAGAGCAAGTGTAAGCCTGTGTGACATAGGAGAAAAAGAGTGACTTGTGTGTATGTGTGTGCATGAGAGAGAGAGGGGGGGAACAATGATAATGAGCGATAGTTACACCTTGCCAACCTTCATTCTTGGCATATTTCTCACGCAATTTGTCTACAAAAGGGCGCCAACCACTGGGATATTCATTTGTATTCACATTTTCTACTCGTTTTTGGACATCAACAATTTCATAAACTAGAAAATTTCATAACTACATCAACAAGAAAAAGGTTATCTAATTAGAAAAGAAACTACGATTAAAACCCACCATCAAATGCCCTCTATCCCTAGGTTTTACAAACGACTAAGAGAGCTCCGGTTGAAAGGGGTTCACCGAATGACCAAAGCACGACGAGCTTAGGGCTGACTCACAAGTGCCCGAGTCGCCTGTGGAGAGAGGGCGAGAGAGTGAGCTAAGAGAGATATATGATATAGAGATAGCAGAGAGTGATAGAGAGAGATGATCAACCATATTGAGAGAGACCCTCGATCAATATTAACCTAAAAGCCCCTTTATGAGCTTCTTGTAGAGTTAGTGAGGGTTAAAGAAAGGACTTGCGTGAGAGATTCAACTGAGAGAGAGCTTCACCAGAGAGAGCTTCTTGAGAGAAAGATGAAAGAGCGAGTTGATTCCTAAGCCCTAAGATCCCTATTCGACATTGAAGAGAGATTGAAAGAGAGAGGGTTTTGAGAGAGTAGTTTTAGGCGGGGTTGAACTTTTAGTCCCCACACTAGCTTTTATTGAAATTGACGACCTCTCTTAGCATTTTCATAAAAAATGCGGTCATGTAGTACTATTAAAGCACATTTTTTCTGTAGTGATTATTTCTATTTTATGAATCATAAAGTAAGTTCATATATATATATATATTCATTTATTACCATAAATTAGATACATCATTAACAAACACATTTGTATACAATTAAGCATTAAGTAACATAAGGAAGCCATCACATAGATGAAGTTTACATATAAGGAAACAATAAGAAAATAACAACATATAATTCAATGACTAAAGGTAGAAAGACATCACTTTTTTCCACCAACCACAAATTTCAAAACCTTGACTATTCATTAAAACAGGAATTGGCATTTAAACTATTCGATACAAGAATAAATCTTATTATCCTATTGGAAGAGTTAAATACAAACACGAAAACAAAGTTTTTTTTAATCATCAAGACTCTAAGGTTGACTCCACCCATAACACTAGGAAAATCAACTCAAAATAAGAGCTTAAGAATTTCAATCTAACCCTGCGCAGGTTTGCAGAAGCTCAACCTTTTTTTTCTTTATATACAATAACTTGTGTATATATACATGTTCTACATATATATATATAACCCAATAAACCTATAAATTAATAAAACAATGCATTACATACATCACTAAGAAAAGATCAAAAGAAACTTACCAAGCCGTATACATTATTTAGGATGACAATTTATGCAACACTTGGTGGTCAAATTTGGTGAGCAACGAAACAAATTGAATTTTTTTTTCTATTCTCAGTATATGAAGAACAATATGGACAAAAAATGTGTTGAAATCAGAGAACATATGGCTGTAAAGTTGCAGCCGTAAGGAGAACAATTTCTACTCTGCTCTTCAATACAAGCGACGGCTCAAAGTTTAATAAAGATATGAGTGTGCTGTTTTAGAGAGACCAACCGATTGAAGAAAAATGAGTGTTTAAATAGCAAAGGTAGCTAGAGTGACGATTGAGAAATCTGTTCCAAATCCCATTTAATATGCTAATAAGAATTTGACTTAATTTAGGAAGGTTGTTACCTTTTGAATTCCTTTACGTTAATATTTCATCATTTTTTCAAGACATTTATGGATCTTAAACCCCAATTATTCCTCCAATGATAATTTGGGATCATGTAACTATATGAAAAATGAAAATACCCCTTTCGAGTCCATTATAGATTAAGCATGTACTTCTGTCACGCTACCTAACAATTACTCTCAAGAACTCTAATTTACTCATTAATAGAACAATGATGAGAATTAAATATCAGTTACTTTAAAACTTCTCTTAAGCACATTTGAGTCATTAAAGCACCTCGAAGTGTTTCTCTGTAAAACATTCAATTAACTCATACCAAACATTAAATCAAATAATCCTAACAATTAAAAGAAATCATTAATAATTATACCCATAGTTGAAAATAAAGTTAGTTGTGGCATTACAATTCCTCGATTCTATTATTGTATTAACATGCATGCCGAGAATCTCATATTTATACACAAGGAGTCGATATGGACTACTATTGTTAGCATAACAAATAGACATACAGTCAATGGTTTTAGGCCTTATCTTATCCCTTTTAGGTTTAGGAACTGCCACATTTGCAAACACCTCCACACTTTTAGGTAATTAAAAGTAGACTTTTTACCTTTCCATAACTCCTAGGGTATTTTATGTGTTTTCTTGTGAGGCATTCTATTGAGAATATAATTGGCCAAAAGGAAAGCTTCCCCCCACAAGCTATGAGGTAACCCATAACTAATCTACATAATAGCAATCATCATTTCCTTTAGTGTTCAATAATCACCAACACCATTCAATTGAGGTGAGTAAGAAGTCGTAATTTGGTGAATGATTCCATGTTTTCAACAAAATTATTAAAAAGATGAATCATATTCACCACCTCTACCACTTCTTATATATCGCCTTTATCTTTTTGCTAAGTTGATTCTCAACTTCATTCTTGTAGTGTCGAAACACTTCAATTGCCTCAACTTTGCTTCTTAGATAATACACATAACAATATCTAGTTCAATCATCTATAAATGTGATGAAATATTTTTTACCATCTGTTGTTTGCACAAAATTTAATTCACAAATGTTAGAGTGAATTAACTTTAGAGGTTCAGCACATCTTTCAATAGTATGTAAAGGTATTCTTATCATCTTTTATTCCATACAAATCTCACATTTATGATTGGCATCAATTTTGAAACTAGGTAAAAGATTCATAGTACTTAGTCTTCTCAAAGTATTAAAGTTCACATGCCCTAATCTAACATGCCATAAATTAGAAGACTCAAGCAATTAAGCAAAAGAATATTTATTATTATTAATCGAACATTGTGGTAAAACAATCATAACATTCATCTTAAAAATCCCATCACATAAATAACCCTTTCTCACATACATATCATTTTTAGAAAGTACAAATTTATCGGAGACAAAAACTAATTTAAAGCTGTTTTTGCCAAGCAACGATCTAGACACTAAATTCTTGCGAATGCCAGGCACACAAAGCACATCATTGAGGGTAAGTTATTTGCCTGATGTCATTTTTGAAACAAATTTTCCTTTCCCTTCGACATTAGAAGTAGAAGAGTTCCCCATGAACAATCGTTCTCCATTTCCCGCAAGTGTGTAAGTAGTGAATATTCCTTTGTTTGCACAAATCTGACGAGTAGCCCCATTGTCCACCCAGCATTCTTTAAGGTTTCCTACTAAATTACATTCGGAGACAACCGCAACAAGATTTAGGTCTTCAAAGCAATTAGATGGCTTATCCATTTCGGTTACATTAGCTTGACCACTCTTCCTTTTAAAATTCTTAGGCTTTCGACAATCCTTAGAGAGATGTCCTTGCACAATTGTAACATTTTCCTTTGAACTCTTAGCATTATTATATCCTTTACTTGGACCATCATCCGAATGCTTCCTCTTGTTATTGATTTATGCCCATTTTTCCATGATGTTAGCTTTAGAAATTATAGGGTGACTACCACTATTTTTCTTAGATAGTCTATTATCCTCTTCAGTCCTTAGGACTATAAGCTCTTCAAGTGTCATCTCTTTATGTTTATGCTTGAAATATTTCTTAAAATCTTTCAAAAATAAGGTAATTTTTTAATTATTGCAGCTACTTAGAAAGATTCATTGAGAGACATACGCTCAGCATGAATATCATGAAGAATAACTTGAAGTTCTTGTAATTGACTAATAGCAGTCTTTGATTCTCATTAATTTTAGATCAGTCAAACCCGGTTTATAAATAAGGAAGGGAAGAGAGAGAAAATATCCTTAATCTATTGCAGAACCAGTATTTTTACAAACAATAGAAGTTGTTGGCTTATAACATTTGACTAATCTAGCACATATCTTTTCCCATATGGGTCAGTTGCAAACATGTGAAGGGAATAAATAACTATAATTCTGCTGTGAAAACTCTTAATCAACATGGTAAAGGCACCATGAGTACATGTCAGATGAGGGCCTAGTTGATTTAAAACCTCTAATTACTAGCACCTTCCTTAACAATTGACATCAGGACTCTGAATCCTTATCATTCTGATCGTTTCTTGTTGTCATCATGAGTGACATCTACGGAATAAACTTTCTAACTCTATTTTCTTCAACTAATAACCCAAACCCCTTAATCTGATTTTGTTATCCTTATAGGATAGTGCTTGGTGGAATATGATGCATGCATGTCTTAATCTGAACATGAACAATTTTTCTACCCCTCTTCAGTTAGGCTGCAATATTCAACTTCCTAAAAATTCTTCATAGACCATGTACTCATTGTTTGAACATGTCTTAGGCACAAGGCGATGAGTGGTGGTTCTTTAACTTGGTTGATGTGCTTCATGGTTTGACTATGTTATAACTGTAAGTAGTAATAAGTAGTACTTCTACTTACTTTAGTTAGTGGTGTTTTTATTTTCAATTCCAATTATTATATGGTTGATTATTTTTTACTTTTCTTTTTTAAGTTATTCTAAACATTTATGCAGGGTATAGGACCTTATTTTGCATGTATTTGGAAGGTAGAGAAGGAAATTAAGGACATGGCTAAGAAAGTCAATGAAGGCTGTTGCGGTATCCTTCTTTCTATACTTCAGATGTCCTCATCATTCTTACTTTACGTACTAAATGATTGTTCTTACAAAAAAATTTCTCTATATAACATTAGAAATATGTAATAATTGGAAGCTTCAAGTGGTTAATATCAGACAACCCTTCATTTTTCTTCCAATTATTTGCTTTTAGTTTCTTATATTGTAACTGTTGCTGCTACTGCTAGAGCTTCTTTTTGTTTGTGATTTTCTGGATTAATTTATATTAGAAACACAATGAATATCTTGTTTGGAATCTCCCATAGTGTAATTATGGTTTGATTTCTTTACAAATCAAATGCCCTCACTTAAGTCTCAACCGTGTTAACAACACTGCCCTCACTTCAAATGCTACAATTTTGCGTCCTATTTATGTTTTTACACAGGTCATTGACTCTCTTGCTTTTGTAGGTTTCATTTTAAGCCTATCATGAATACTTTACCAGAAAAAATTCCAATGTGAATGATCGTAATATTACTAACCATTTGATGTGGTTATGTTATTGATTTGCTCATGAATTCAATGTGATAAACTTCTGTTGAGGTGATTTGGGTGCTAAGGGATACTGAAAATGCATCAACTTGTGAGTTTACTAGCTTAAGGCAGTTGTTGTTTGCCTATATAAAATTTTTACTATTTTCTGTAAATTTGGGAACTGAAGCACTCATTGCCATAATTTTGGGAGATAACCAATATCATATCTTGATATAGAGATATCACACATTTGGATAAAAATGTTTTTAAGTTCCTGAAACTCTTGTAGACATGACTTAATGTTATTTAAGGCACAAGGCGCACCATAGTGCTCGCCACCAAAGGTCATGTGATATGTTGTTGCTTCCTTTTGCTAAGAGTTTGTACTAAAATATTTTTTTTTATTAAAAGTCTAAAAGATATACTTGAAATAGATTCTTGGATCTCGAAGAGTCACTTATAACTGTCGCTTGTTATCCTAATTCTTTGTATTGTTTAATATTTTTAGTTTTAAGATAATAAAGTGGTATTTTTTGCTTGAATTTATTACAAGAAATGGTAGAGTGGGAACTAGTCAATGGTGGAGTTTGCAATGTCTAAACTTTTTGTCCTAAATTAATTTTGAACGTGATAAACTTATGTTGAGGTGATAATGTTTTTTGGAATGGTTAATAAAGTTAAAGCTCACACACTAGATAAGGTGATCTAGATATTAGCATGAGTACCCTTTCTTTTCTAAGTGGTAGCATTTAGTTGCTTGTGTTGTGTCTTATGTAGATAGTATTTTCTTACAGTAATGATGAACTCGTAAAAGAATAGTTTGGCTATCCTTTAAAGAGGATTTTCATGTTAAATACTTTTTGTTTGAATTAATTGTAGAAATGGGACAGATAACAAGAAATGGGACAGGTATATGCTCATCTCAAAGAGGATTTTCATGTTAAATAGTTTTTGTTGGAATTAATACGATATGTCTTTGTAAAGGGATTTGAACACTTCCAACAAGCTCTAGAAATCTCACCTCAAAGTATCTCTGCACAAGTTGGACTCTCTTCTGTGCTGCATGGTTTGGCAAAGGATTAGATAAACTTGAGAGCATTGAGATGGGGATCTTTGTTATTGGAGGTTGGTTGTATTGTGTTTTTCTTTTCCAATGTGATTGGTTCTCTTTGTTGTTTCTTTTGAAATTTGAGCATGTTCTAGAATTGTTAAAGGGTCTTTTAATTATTAACACCTAGGTAGAAGACAGTTATGCCTTCCTAAGATGGTTTTCTAGCTGCTACAAATTACTTTAATAATGTTTGTATATTTGAAAGACTACATATATTTATTAGGCTTCCTGCGTAAAAGTATTATATGTTTTGTTTAGCAAGTCAATTCCATGAACAACATTGATTTGTTGTTCACCGAAACTACAAAGGGGTTTAACAATCTATTCAGGTATGTTCATCCTCAACCTAATGGTTTAGCAAGTCATTTCCATGAACTATAAGTTTCTACCCATTTCTCATCATCTTTTGTATGGTTTAGCAAGGCATCTTTTGTTCTTCCCATTTGATATGAAATTTGTAATATATATATATTTAGTGTATAAATGTTGGTCGATGGAATATTTTTAGACATAAAAATTAGTGTATGAATTCTGGCTTTAAAGTATTCATTCCTTCCAATGTTTTAACAACATTTCGAATTGTGAGAGAATGAGAAAGGAAAAACCTGTAGATGGAAATAACAACCCTTTATTGCATAAAAATGGTATTGTTTCTACATGAAACTAATGAATTTTTTACTTTTAATAGCTGGGGCATGCGGGTAAGGTGACTTAGTCGATGTGAAGTCATTCAGGGCCAAAGTTGGCACAATAAGCCCAATACTATTCAGAAATGGTGAAGGGTGTGACGCATGCTACAAGGTGAAGTTCTGAACAAGATCATATGCTCTATATGAGCTGGGACCATAATTGTCTAGGACAAATGCCCTAATGGCTACTGTGCCAATGGAACCGCTCACTTTAAGCGATGTGGTTGTAAGATTTATTTAGATGTGAACTTATACTAGTTTTAATTGTTTCCTTAGGATATATTAATTTTGCTTGCTCTATGAAAAAATCAATACGTAATTATCATTTTGAGATACGATTTTTAGTGGAATAATATTTAATGATTTTGAGTAATTAAATAAAATGATGTAATTTTGTTATTTGTGATATTGTCAGGAAGTTAATTACTTTTATATTTGTACAATTGCAAGAATAAGTATAAAAAAGATTATCAAAGATATTTCATAGCATTCATAAGATGTTATGGAAAATGTAACACATTTCACAACATTTTATAACATGAAAATAATACTATCAAAGGTCTTTTAAGCTTTCAAAAAATGCTATCAAAGAGATAAAAAATGCTATAAGGAACTTATCACAGCATTTCTATAATAATGGCCCACTACATCTGATTGGCTAAACATTACACAAGTAAACTCATGAAAAATCTAAAGAAAGAATGTAATGAAAAACATAAAGAAGTCTAAAGTAAAGCAATGTGATTAAAACAATGCACGGAAAGAATGTAATGCTAAAGCAACGGGATTAATGTGATAAAATGATTTATAAAGTGTATGTCAAACACAATGTTTATGTCAATGATTTAAAATGGACTTAGATGCACATGCGTTTGCTATGTATATGTATTTAACTTTAAGATGATCAATGACGGTGATGAATTTGAAGAGTCTCGTTAGACATTCTGGCACGGGATAAGAAATTAAGTTTAATTAGTTGAGCAATTTACTATTTTAAAATTGATTTTAATTTGTTCTTTATGAAAGATCTTCGAAATATCATTTAAGCTTAAGGAAGTTCTGTTTATAAATTCTTAATATTTAACTCAGAAAAGTGTTTGTAGTTTTCTTTAACAAATGTGTTGCTTCATTAAATATCTTAAATCATGAATAATTTTTAAAAGAAAATATTTTACTAAGCTTCCACGTTATTTTTGAAAATTACCGAAATAACCTCAGTTGACTTTTGGGGTGTTATAGGAATACTGCATTTTTCGAGAATATAACTCCATATAACATGACACAAAATTCAAGATCACATAAAAGAAATCATGACACTACGACTAACATGGACAATAACCCTCAAATGAGGAGGAATCTAGAGGTAGCAAGAGAGCAATGACTGTAACGTCCTTTGGACCAGATTTTTTAATATATCTATTAGAAAATGAACCATAGACTTTCAAAGAAGCCATGCATTTTTCTTAAGCTTTATATTGGAAAGAAGCTATTAATAGTGAAATTGAATCCATTATGCAAAATCACACCTGACAATCGATATAGCCTCAATAGATAAATATAAAGCTGGATCAATAGATAAATATAAAGTAAGACTTGTTGCTAAAGACTACAAGTAAAGAGAAGAACTAGATTCATTCGATACTTATTCACCAGTTACAAGAATCACATCCATTTGTTTTCTTATTTCTATTGTCTCATTACATGGACTTGAGATTCATCCCATGGACGTTAAAATAACTTTCTTAAATGAAAAATTGGATGAAGAACTATATATGGAACAACCAGAATGGTTCAGTGCTCCAAGGCAAGAAAAGAAAGTTTGTAAATTAGTCAAATCATTATATGGTTTGAAACAAGCTCCAAAACAGTGGCATGAAAACTTTGACAATGTGATGTTGTAAAATGGTTTTAAAATTAATGAGTGAAATAAATGCGTTTATGTAAGATGCACTGAAAATGGATGTATCATTGTATGTTTGTATGTTGATGATATGCTAATAATGGGCGGAAATCTAGTATCATTAAATCTACTAAGTAATTGTTAGCTAGTAGATTTGAAATGAAAGATATGGATGTTGCTGAAGTGATACTAGGAATTAAAATTTCTAGAAAAACTAATGGATTTATTTTGTCTCAAACTTATTACATTGGCACCAGTGGATGTGAACCCTCATCTACTACCTAATATTGGTGAGACTGTATCACACATAATCACATATAATAAGCTGTTTCATGTATATGAATTGTACTTGACCTGACATAGCTTATGAAGTAAGTAAGCTAAGTCGTTATATGATTAATCCTTGTTTAGATAATCAGAAGACCATCATTAGATTTTTAGGGTATTTAATGTTGGGTGTGGTGCTCTCAAAGCATATGTTTTGACATTTTAATGTGAAATTTAATGGAATTACATTTTTTCTATAATTGTTCTTGTAAATTATTATTGAATAATTTATATAAATATCTAAAAATTTCATATTCATTAATGAGACTATGATCTTATATAAATACGAGAAGATTAATATCATAGATAATGAATTAAATTATCAGCAACATATTAAAGTATGGAATCTTTAATGAATGATTGCTAGTACGATTCACTAAGCATTATGAATGTATGTGATCTAGATCTAGATCATTGGTGTGAATAGACATCTTGGTGAATGTACTTTACATAATAAGATTATATATGACAAGACCGGTGTGGATTAATTCATATCAATATGATGATCATATGTAGATCAGTTTGAATCTTGAGTAATCATGAACTCCTATGGATGTGTACTAGATCTTTTGATTCAGTCGTTAAGGTTTGGTTGTAAAACAGGCTAATAACTTTGTTTAAGAGATTTAGTGATATGGATGACTGGAATTATGATCTTACAAGATTTAGAATCCAATCTTTCCTAACAAAACGTATATTGGTTTCCTTAAGTGTTAATTCTAGAACTGAATGGTTATGGTGCTTAAATTTATAATATGATTATAAATTAATCATTAACTAGTGAATTAACGATACTTAAGGATCAAGAGGTAATTAAAAGGGTAAAATGATAATTTTGACCAACTCTAATTTACGAACCAACAATTGGATAATAGAACTATATAAAATGATTATATCAATGAACTGCATGAAAATACTCTGAAAATATATTATGTAATCTCTAAGAGTGTAATTTCATATTTATGGTGGAGTAATAACGAAATTAATAAATAATATTATTTAATTAAAGAGTTTAATTAATAATATGATTTATTGGAGCTTCAGATTATTGGTACATGGTCCCTAAGTCACCTCTATGCTACATAGTCTAGAGTGTGAATATTTTAGTACATGATAAA
The DNA here is from genome assembly GCA_003255025.1 of Datisca glomerata. Lineage (NCBI taxonomy): Eukaryota > Viridiplantae > Streptophyta > Magnoliopsida > Cucurbitales > Datiscaceae > Datisca > Datisca glomerata. The sequence continues at coordinate 1,839,578 of QANY01011952.1, read as the reverse complement.
AGGACTAACTTGCAAAACAAATTATATTTCTAGGGCAAGTACATAATTATGATTTAATTAATTAAGAATTAAATAGTTAAATTATTTATAGTAATTTTCAAAAATTACAAATAAATAATTATATCGATTTATTTTGTAATTATCGATAAGTGAAGTAGTATATCTAATTTATGAAATTATATAATGTCAATTTATGTTTAGATCATTTCAAAATGTGACTCAACTATATATGTTATTTATGAAGTAACAGAGATGATAATTATATGTGATTAATTAATTAAGAATTAAATAATTAAATTATTTATTGTAATTTTCATAAATTATAAATAAATATTTATATCGATTAATTTTATAATTATCAATAAGCTAGTTGATAGAGATGATCAGATCAGTTAATCCTGAATCGACTGATATCTAGATATTTATCTGAATAAAATAAATAATAAATTTGTAGAAATTGTCACGTGGCATGTTGGACTGCCACATATCAATCACTAATTGGAAATCAAATATGGACATGGACTACTATAGTGCCATGTGGCACTATAGTGACATGTGGCATACTATAGTGCCTCATGACACTACACTGGTGTTGTGAGACTATAGTGCCATGAGAAACTGTGACACCTCACGATACAGTGTGGGTATATCCCTAAAAATCCGATGTGCCTTGACCTAGAAAATATATATTGATATTATTCTATTACCTCAAAAGAAGAATCAGTTCAGAACTGGATAGTTGCTATGAGGGTAAAACTCTTTTGTATTAAATAGATAATTTAAAGCTCTGTGAGTCAATCAATTATTTTTTGTTCACAGATTTTTGTCTCAAAAAATTTAGCCCTTCTCCAAAATCTCTGGATCTCATGTGTTAAGTACATCTGGAGATAAAAAATTGTTCTTGATATATTCTACGTGCCACCCACATCCTAGTGTGTTTGAGGATTGGCTTGGAAGATCGTGGTGGAAATCTCAAAGTTTGTCGTTCGTGGGATAACAAGGTCGTAGTATTGCAAGGACGCTATATTGGAATAAAAGAGGTATATATTATATATCCATCTATGTTTTTGATTTAATATATAAATATATAATAGATCTGATTGAAAAAGAGTTGTCAATAAAGTATTTAATTTTTTAAACTATAGCGTTACGTTTGTTTTTCATTTTATCAAAAAATATTTAGTTTTAATAAATTTTTTAAAAGACCCCACTCTTTTGTCACGTGCTTGCCACACTTTCAACAATTGTTATAAGAGCGGTCATTATATATTTAAATATTGAATACTGTGTGGGAGTTCTTGCATTGTTCATAATATATTTTGATATGTATGAATGAATGGATGGTTTGTTTTTTTAAATGTATGGTTTAATAAAGTATCTTAATTGTATGGGGGTGGTCGGCGGTGGCCAGCCGTTGTCGGTGGCAGTGGATGAGGGCGGTGGTTGGAGAGTTCTTTTATCGGTTGCAATTGTTGTTACTGCTAGGGAAATTTTATAGAAACTTTGATACCGTGTTACCATATCCCTGCAATGTTTTATGAAAACCCTATCTCTATCATTTATTAATGTAATTTTAAAATTAATTATTAATTATTAATTTTATGAAAATTAAAATTAATTGACTAATTATGTTTGACCCAATTTTGATAAGTCATTAAATTATTTTTTTGACCAATCAAATTCAATAATTTTAAAAGATAATTATAGAGATTATTTAGAAAAAATAGTTTATTCTAATTAAAAAGGTTTTATGTTGAAAGGTTGAAGATGGATTTCTGTTGGAGAAGGAGTTATTTTTGAAATATGTATTCTTAAAGTCCACTTTGTAATAATTTCTATTTTTCAAAGGTTATAATTTAGAAATATTTAATAGTCACTCGATTTATCATTTACTTATTTAATCGTTAAATAAATATTTATTGATTTGATTGATAGCATGACTATACATTAGTTGATCACATGCTATACATGAAACCTCACATAGTTTTATTTAATCATGCATCTCATTAGTAAAAACATGATTGATTAGGACTTTCCTAATATGTCTATATGAATTTTTGTAAATTGCTAGGTTTTAATTAGTTAAAACCTGGTAAACACACCACTCTAAAGGTTATAGTAACATTTAGGATAACCAACTTTATTTAATGAGCTTTATTAAAGTTTGATGAATATAATTAATTAATTATTCTAAGTTCACCTAATTTTGAGTTAGGTTCTTTAAAAGGTTAAATGAATTTAGACCAATTACATTGGATTAACTGTTAATTTTACATTCATAGGGTTATTTTAACTAGTATTTAATTTTGAAATTAATTGATTAGTTAAAATAAAAATACATTATCCTAAAATAGTGAGTGGGAGAAGGTTGACATGTCAATGTAACCTATGATATTTATTATTAGTACAATACCGTGAGGTATAGTGAGGGCCTCGAGATGGCATTGTTTTCATTCCCCTAAGGAAGGTTTCGAGCTGTATCAATATCAAGTTTGAACTTCTTAAGAAGATAGGACTAAGTGATGTAGTTTAATTTTGACCGACCGTAAGGCGGCATATTTTAAATCAAGTCATGGAATCCAAAATAATGGTTTACACTCACAAAGTCACAATTAAGCTTTGAGTGGGTAATTGTGACTTGACCAAATTAGTGATACCTTATTATTAGAAGAGAAAATATGAGATATTTTAAGTTTTAATTAATAAGGATGAGAATGTCTCGTAGTCAGTCTAAGATTAATCTGATTGACCTCAAGGTAGCACATTAATTGTTAGGTTGTCTTATCGTGGATTAGTAAATGTTAAATTTATGTTTTTAATATGTTGCATTCATGCATCATGTTTGCTTTCCAAATTTTTTTATATTTATTTCAATTATATTGAATTATGTATATTTTATTTTTTTAGTTATGATGTCTACCATGGGCAACCTTATTACTGCTTTACTTGCACTTAAAAAACTTAATGGTGAAAACTCCATAAGATGGAAATCTAACTCAAATATGAAGCTAGTATATGAGAAAAATGAGTTCATTCTTGTCGAAGAAAGTCCTGAAAAGCCTGTTGTCATTGCTTGGATTATTAACACAGGGGCTACCGTTAGGGGCCAAATAAACATTACTAAGCCAAACCTTTCTTCTTCTGCTGTTAATAGTAACAAAAGGAAGAAGTACAATGGTAAGGACAAAAGTAAGAATAAGAAAAAAAAAGAAATCCAAGAAGTCACCTAAAGGCCAAGAAGAACAAGAAAGATAACAACTCCAAGAAGAAAGAACCAAGTGAAAATGTTTCTATTGTGGAGGTGAAAGTCAATGGAAGAGAAACTGTAACAAGTATCTCTCCGAGCTAAAAAGGAAAGGTAAATATAATTTACTTGTACTTGAAGCTTGTTTAGTGGAATATGATTTGTCATCCTGGATATTAGATTCGGGAGCCATTAACCATGTATGTCCTTCTCTACAGATGCTTGATTCGTCAAGGGAGCTGGCTGATGGTGAGGTGATAATGAGAGTTAGTAGTGGTGCGCTCGTGTCAGCAAAAGCGTTGGGGACAGTCCATTTAAGCTTTGGATATAATTATTTAGTTTTGAATGATATTTATTATATTCCTGGTTCTTTGAGAAATTTGATTTCGTTATTGTTTCTACATGAACAGTTATTTGAAGTTTCTTTAATTAATAATGAGTTTATTATTTCGAAGAATGGATTCAATATTTGTCATGCTAAGGAATCGGAAGGAATGTATATGCTTAAACCGATTGAGCGCATGTTAAATAATTTTAAATTATTTAAAGTAGCAAATCTTAAAAGTAAAAAATAACAGAGAGTTTATCATGATGATGATAACATGTATCTATGGCATCTTAGGTTGGGACATATTAATCTAGATAGATTAAACATATTAACAAAGCATGATGCTTAGAGAGAACTAAAAGTTGGGACGCTTCCTATTTGTGAATCTTGTCTAGAGACATTTCATAGGAAAGGGCCAAAGAGCCAAGGAACCACTTGAGCTAATACATGGTGATGTCTGTGGACTAATCAATGTACAAGCTAGAGGTGGGTATTAGTATTTCGTCACTTTTATTGATGACTACTCTAGATATGGTTATACTTACCTAATGCATTCAAAGTCTGAAACTTTTGGAAAGTTTAAAGATTTCAATGCTAAAGGTGAAAAGCAATTAGATAAATCATTGAAACACTTTGATCAGATCGAGGTGGTGAATACTTGGATTTAGAATTTAATGATTACCTAATGGAGTATGGCATTCTATCCCAACTCATAGCATCTGGAACTCCACAACAAAATGGTGTTTTAGAAAGGAAAAACTGAACCCTATTGGATATGCTTATGTCAATGTTAAGCTACTCATCACTACCAATCACATTTTGGGAATATACACTTTAAACGGCAACTTACATTTTGAATGTAGTGTCTTCTAACTATATAAGCAAGAAAACTTTAAAGTTATGGGATGGCTCTAAACCTAGTTTACGTCATTTTCGTATATGGGGGTGTCCAGCTCGCGTTCTTTGATCCAAGACTGGAAATTTAGACTCAAGGTCTAAAGTGTGTATTTTTGTTAGCTATCCTTGAAAGACTAGAGGTGGGCACTTTTATAATCACAAGGATAAAAAAGTGTTTGTATCGACAAATGCCACATTCCTTGAACATAACTATATGGAAAACTGCAAATCTCAAAGCAAAGTAGTTTGATGAGATCAGACCACCTTCATCGTTAACCGATAAACGACAAACCATAGAAACCACTATTCCTGTTCAGGAAACCCCAAAGCAATCTCGTAGTGGGAGGGATGTAAGATAACATATTTGCTATGAACTAGAGGCACATGTCCTAGTGTCAGACACTGATAATGATGATCCATTAACCTTTAAGGAGGCGATGGATGATCTTGAAAAGGAGAAATGGCAAAATGCCATGAACCAGGAAATAGAATCAATGTATTCCAATTTTTTCTAGGAACTTATAAATCCATTTGAAGATTTCAGGTTCATTGGATGTAAATGGATCTTCAAGAAGAAAAAAGATGCAAGAGACTTTCAAGACATGGCTGGTAGCTAAAGGCTATACACAAAGGGAATGAGTTAATTATCAGCAGACTTCTCTTCCGTAGCCATGCTAAAATTCATTCGCATCCTTTTATCATTATCCTCTAGTTTAGACTCTAAAATATGGCAAATGGATGTCAAGACAGTTTTTCTAAATGACTTTTGAAGAAAGCATATATATATGATGAAACCAGAAAGATTTGTGAAAAAGGGGCAAGATCAGAAAGTATGCAAGTTACTTAAATCCATTTATGGATTAAAGCAAGCATCTAGATCTTAGAATCTTACATTTGATGAGATTATTAAATCATATGGCTTCAAGTAAAATATTGACGAATCTTGTGTTTATAAATACATCAAAGATAAGACAATGATTTTCTTAGTTCTTTATGTTGACGATATTCTATTCATTGAGAACGATGTAGAAACTTTGTTAAAAGTAAAGAAGTGGTTAGTTGAAAAATTATAAATAAAAGATTTGGGATAGGTGAGATATATGTTCTAGGTATCTAAATCGTAAGAGATAGAAACAAGCTCTTAGAACTTTTTCAGGCATCTTATATTGATAAGGTGCTTGAGAGATTATCTATGGAGAATTCCAAGAAAGGCCAACTAATGACCAGACATGGAATTCGCCTCTTCAATTCTTAAGTCACCTCAAGAGGAAGAGGATATGAGAAATGTTCCTTATCCTTCAGTTGTTGGTAGTCTATTGTATGCTATGTTGTGTACGAGACCAGACAATTATTATGCGGTGGAAATTGTCGGTCGTTATCAATCAAATCCTAGTTTAGTACATTAGATTGCAATAAAGCACATTATCAAGTATCTTAGGAGAAAGAGAAACTATATGCTTGTTTATTCAGGTGGAGACCTAAACCCCATTGTATATACTAATTCTTATTTTCAATCAGAGAGGGACAATCGAAAGTCGACGTCCGGATCAGTATTCAACCTTGGTGGAGGAGTTGTAGTCTGGAGAACTATTTAACAATCTAATATTGCAGATTCCATTATGGAAGCAGAATATAGTGGCATGTGAAGCTGTGAAAGAAGCGGTAGGCTCAGAAAGTTTTATATTGATCTGGAAGTAGTACTAGATATGGACAAGCCACTAATCTTATAAACAACAGCATATAAACAACAAAATTCTCATTAAGGTCCAACCTTTAGTCATTAACTAGTTAAAATGCTCGTGCGTTGCACGGCTTTAACAAAACTATTAAAGTAGTTATAAAAAAGTGTTCATTAATATTTATACTAGATTATTAAAGTAGTTATAAAAAAGTGTTCATTAATATTTATACTAGAGTCACAAATTTAAATATATTCCTTAAATATTAAAATAAAAAACTTATAACAGTCTATAGTGTCATAACAATCAAAAAATTCATGAGCATTATCCATATTTAATCATTTGAATGTGAAAGTGAAATTATTATAAATATATTCATGATATTAAAATATGATAATGTTATCTGTGAATTGCATGGCCTTATATAAAGTTAGAAGTATATAATTATTTTTAAATGTAAGAATATATATTTAAGATATGTTAAATTTGTAATGTAGTATAAGCATATTTAAATGAGAAAAATGATTTCTTATTATAGTTATTACTCAAGGATTAATACTCTCAGTACACCATTAGTTTTACCTTTTAGCGTAATAGCATAACTAAAATAAAATATAAAATATAAAATATTCTAATGACAAATATGTTATAGATTACAAAAAATATACTAATTATATTATTCTGAGTATCAAACAAAAATAGAGAGAGTTATCAATGAAAAAAGAGAAGTAATGAACAAACGAATCTAATAGATAGAGAGTAAAGTAAAAAATGAAGATAGTATACTCATACTTGAAGAATGAAATAGACTTTTTTGTAGTATATTATCAAAATTGAAAGCATGAATTGGAAACATAGCATAGAATCTAATCAAATCTGACATGAAAAGTATAAGAAGAAGAAATGCATAAGAAAGAAGACAAAAAAAAAACAATAGTTTAAAAGGCAATCAACTATCGAGATGAGTTTTGTGTCTTTCTACACACGGTATTTTTAAACTTAAAATGAATTAAATTAATATTAGTTTATTTGCATTTTCATTATGGTCATTGTTAATATTCTTTATTGAAAGTGACTCTTAAGATCCATTGATCAGGTTACAAAAGCTGAAAGGCTGGGAAAGATAAACGGAGGGGGTGATGAGGTATTCACCAATTAAGTAACTAATGGCTTAAAAAATATGGGAATAAATACTGTAGAGTTAATAGGAAATTAATAGGCAAGGGTAGTTGTAAATTACTCGAATCATATAAAAAAATTATGTATACATATATATATATATATATAACGTAAGTTTTATTTTATAATTTCTGAAATTATTTTCATTGTGAATTAATTATGCAATCAAAAATTTCCCTAAACTATACATTTATTATGCAATTAAAATTTCTTTACATATGTAATAGAATAAATTTTTTAATATTAAATTACATGTGGCGTATTGAGAGCTAATGAAAATTGACATGTGGAGAACTACATATCCAGCTATATATACATGATATAAGATTTAGTTATTGATTTCAATTTTTTTAAAGAGTTTCAAATCTAATTAACTATGTTACTAATCTAAACTTGCAATAAATGATAATTGTATGTTTTGTATACAGTAAATGTTGTTTATTTTTTCATAATGCATTTTTAATAGTATATTAAATATAAAAATTGATGACCCTTGGTGTAAGAAGAGTGAAAGGAAATTGACACTTGGTACAGTATAAGGCAAACATACCCAACTCATGTATATCTATATAATTTAGTCTTATTTTTATAGAATAGAATAGTTTTTGGTTCACGCTATCTGGATTTAAATTTTTAGAATGTTTTAATTCTTGTTCAAATTTTTTAATCCTAAAATCTTGATTATTAATAGATGATTTAGAAAAGGAACTCTTAGGGATACTAGACTCGCTATACTCCCTAATTGGAGGATTAGAACTAGAAATTTGAGAATTTGTGGCAACGCCTTTAGGTTTTAAAATTTAATTTTTTAATTTTTTAATTCTTGTTCTATTTAGATAATAAGAATAATCTGGGATAGATAGTCAGCAGGAGCACTATTTAATTGAGAATTTGTGGCTATGTCTTTAGATTATTCTAAGATCTTGATCATTATTAATGGATGATCTAGAAGAAGTGGATTCGAAGCGAATATTTTTATTGGTGATTTTGGGTATATTTCATACCCTATAATCTACTTGATCATTTACAGAGTATTCAAAATGATATTCTTGATCATCTGGAAGGTGTTCAAAATATTTATGATATACATGATCATCTGATAATTCAAAATGTTCTTCATCCATTATGTCAGATTAAAGACATTGTAGACCCAATGCTACTAGATGAACTACATCTAGATAATCTATTCATTGCTAAAAAATAACTAAATTATTCTTATGATTGAAAATTTCATACTGTATTTTGGTTACTAATCTGTTATGACTTCTACAACCTCTTATTAGGGTCGCTCTTCTCCAACCTATCTCTATAACCACCATACACTCGGGATTCACAGATTCACATATTAGATAACCAACTTGAAGCTAACCAAATAGAAGCTGATACATCAGCCTTTGTCAAAGCAGATTCACAGATTAGATAAATAAATATTACAAAAAAATAATAAGCATAAAAATAACTAGCTACTTGGGCGGAGAGTGAGATAAAATAAAAGCAATTATTCATGTAAGAAATGAAGCAACAATAATAACAATAACCAACCATAATGGCGGTGAAAAACAATAATTATGTAGATAATTAAGAAAATAGTAAATACACCCTACTAGGTTTGGCTCTGATACCAAAAGAGGTGGAATTGCGTATAATTTAAGAAATTAAATACTTGAATATTGATGGACTTCTGAGCAAGAAGTTCTCAACAAATTATAGCACATGATAATGGGTGCTAACAACTATATTACCATACATAGTTTGCCTGACAATGAGGTAATCAATCTTTCAGTCTTATTATTCATAAGAATACTTCATTCTAGGTGGAAAAAATATCTCATAAAAGAATCCAAAAATAGCATCCTTTCAGCAGTGAAGATTGATGCTGAAGGAACCTTAATTATTGGAGAAGATCAGGAAACAATGCCTAATACTATTAATATACTTCTCTACACAATAATTGAACACTTCATTGGAACGCCAAGTAATATTACTTCGCATATCCATGATCAATTCACTAATCTTAAATGTACAACCCAAAGTGATTTCCACTAGTATAAAAATATATTTTATCTAGAGTAGTGACAAGGGATAATAGTAATCCACCCTTTTGGAAAGAAAGATTCATTAATAAATTATCCAATTCGTTCATACATAAAATTAGAACAATTTTTAGTAATAACCTAGGTAATATAGACTATAATAGTCTCACCTACGGTACAATAATACATAAGGAAATCTAAAAATGTGCATTGACCTAAAAATTAATAAACAAATTAAAAAAGATAATAAAACTACAAAATATAAATTAGGTAATTTTTGTGAGCAGTATGGTTTATCCACTATTGCTCCTTCCTAGAAAAATAGAAAGAATTCCCATTTCAACCCTAGAAGGAATTATAAGCCTTATAGGAGACAATACCATATAAATAAGCATATAAATTTTAACCATACTTCTCCAAGAATAGAAATTTTGAAAAACATTTCTCTAAGAGTAAAAATTGTTTTAGAAGAAAATTCCTTCTAGAATGGCTAGAATGGTCATTTTTCAAATTCTTGCCAAGATAAAAAAATTAATCAATAAAAATCTCTGATGAAGATAAACAAGAATTGTTTAGAATCATAAAGACAATATAAATATTATGAGAGTGATAGTGAAAGATTTAGGAGAATTTGAATACCCTGAACCCTCAAAGTCTAATTCTTTGAGTTCTGATAGTGATTCTCCTAACATCTCTATGGGGTATAGGGATAGTTGTTGTTAAAAAATTAATGTTTTAAATAAAAATGAAGAACAAGAAAACCTCTTTTTAGAGTTAATTAGTAAAATTGAAATCTAAAATTAAAACAAGAATATCTTGAAAGACTTAGAAAAGTAATTCTGAAGAAAGAAAACTCTAAGTCTAATAATAACAATATTGCAAGTCTTGCGCAAACCCTTGAAAAATTCGATAAGGTTAAAGGAAAGAAAAAAGAAGTTATCTTATAGGAACTTAAGAAAAAAATTAAAGAAATTAAAAAATTAAAGAAATTAAAAAATTAAAAAACTCAAACACATAAATGAAAAAAAGAATAAAACCTCTTGAAAATAGAGAGTTTAACTAAAATTCATCAATCAAGTGTGCTAGGAGAACCTAGTAAACTCCCAATTTCTGATCATCAGGTTGAAGAACCTATTATCAACAATCAAATTGATAATAACTTCATCCAAATTCTTCATCATATCAAAATCAAGAAATGGAACATAATGGTGAGAATTATAATTCAAGATTTTGAATTCACAACAATGGCTCTTGTTGATTCATGAGCAGATTTGAATTATATACAAGAAGGAGTAGTTCCAACCAAGTACTTTCAGAAGATAAAAGAATTATTTTCTTCTACCAATGGTACTCGTATGCATATCATTTATGAAATACCCAAAGTTCATATTTGCCAAGACAGTGTATGTTTCAAAACATCATTTGTCTTATTAAAAAATATGACTGATAAAATCATTTTAGGTTTACCATTCATTTCTCTGTTGTATCCTTTGGGATGAAACTATTAAATTCAAATTTCTTTCTTTTCCTCATAATGAGAAATTGAAAACATTAAAACAAAATTTTGTTTTTAAATTCATCAATTTAATCTTGTGAAGAAAAACAATGGTGTTTTCTACAGGAACAAATGAAATCCAAAAGAATTGAAGAACAACTTCCAAATCATGTTCTTCAAAATCATATATTTGAACGAGGAGTTCCTCGTTTAGAAATTGATTACAAGCCCCTTAACAAAGTTATGGAATGGATAAAATATCCAATACCATACAAAATAGACTTAATCAACAAACTTGGAAATATTGATGTATTATCTAAGTTTGGCAAAAAATATGAATTTTGGCAAAACCAGATAAATGAAATTAATAAATACAAAATTCCATTTGAAAGTTATAAATGGAAAATAATGCCATTTGATTTAGAAATGCTCCAAGTACAATAAATGGAACTTTCAACCAATTCTTAATTGTCTACATTAATAATTTTTTATTAAACAATACTGATTGAATTTCTTGATTGTTTGCATTAGTAAATATGTTAAAAAATACTAGAAATACTTTAAATTGTTTGCCAAGATAATAAAACAAAATAGTTTAGTTATCTTTGCAAGAAAAATAAAATTCTTTCAACCTATGAATAGATTTCCAGAATTTGAAATTTATATTAAAGTAATTAATCAAATCATATAATTTGCTTTATTAAGTCAAAAATTTCATTCAACTAATTTCAAATCTGTAAAACATGTTTTCAAATTACTTTGAAACAAACTTTTCCCAGGTAATAATCTACTTTTAACATTTTTTGTCTCAATACTGAATTTGTACGGGCTATTAATAATCCAATTCCTGACTTTCTCTTTCATGAATTTATGCAGGAAATCATTGAAGGTTCTGCAATGGAAGAGTTTGAGAATTCTAGGCTACTAGAATACGGAAAGGTAGAATTCATAATACTCAATCCAAATTCTTTTAAAATTAAAAAGCTCAATGGCAGGGCAACCGCTTTTTGCTCAAAATCTCCATTCATTAATTATGGTCATAATGGATTAGAATATTCAAGAAATGTCTGAATTAATGAATTGGATAAAATTTTGGAAGATGTTGGGTTAAAGGATGACTTCAATGCAACACTAATTCAATGGTATGGAAATGGTGAAAAAATAGGTTTTTGCAAACATAAAGAATTCTGTTACGATAACATAGAAATTTTAACTATGAACCTTTTGGGACAAACAACTTTTAAAATTAAATTTCAAATAAAACAGTCAAAGAATTTCTTATATTGGAAAGGACTTTCTTCGTCATGCCTAACGGATGCAAAAAGGGTCATAGGCATATTGTAGAATCCTTAAAAATAAGAATTAATATCACTTTCAGAAATCATGTAAGAATGATGAATGGTACAATAATAGAAGAGTCTTTGACTCAACAATTGGCCATTAAGGCCCAAATCAATGAGGAGCCTTCTACTCCTAACGAAGCTCATCAACAATAGTTGAGTTCATCAGACCCAATCACCAGTCAACCCTGGTCAACCAATTTGACCCAATTCCTCAATCAATAAATGCCCAATCAACCAATTTCAAAATACAAGAAATCATCATTTGATTTTCAAAAAATGGTCAGTGAAAATCTCTTTCATATTGAGCCTCCATTTGGTCATTTAAAGGACCTTGCTCAAATTGCCAAAGTCCATTTCATTCCTAAATTTCACTATGTCCCTGGACATACTAACAAAAATCTCAGTTTCTATAGAGACATTCTCTTAGAAACAGAATTTATAAAAATTAGCCCAATAAAACATTCTGAAGAAAGAATTCTATACCATTCTTTCTCTATCCTCAGAACCGTAACTATGGAGTATTGGAGAATCCATCTTTCAAGTTCCAAAACAGTTCTAAATAAAAAAATAATATAATTATTTTAACTATATTAATGCATGGCACATGATTTTCTTATATCAAAATAGTGATTTCTCTCACTTTTGGTTTTTAAATTTTGATAACAGTTTCAAAATTGTTTTTCCAAATTGGTTCTTAAAATGGTGGTCCATTCAAGGTGTTACCTAAAACTTTTTTCGTTGATTTACAACGAAGTTTCAATTTTCTTTTAAAGGTTTACAAGCCCTCACCAATTGAGGCTAGGGTTTAGATTTTAAGGTTTAGTGTTTTGGGTTTTAGGGTTTAGAGTTTTAGGGTTTGGGGTTTAATCTTTAAGGTGTAGGGTTTAGGGTTTTAGTGTTGTGCGGATTAAAGTTTAGGGTTTAGGGTTTAGAATTTTGAGGTTTAGGGTCTAGGATTGAGGGTTTAGGGTCTATGGTTTAGGGTTTATGGTTTTAGGGTTTAGGGATTAAGCTTTTAGGGTTTAGGGTTTAGGATTGAGGGTTTATGGTTTAAGGTTTAGGGTTTAGGGTTTTAGGGTTTAAGTTTTTAGGGTTTAGGGTTTTTAGGGTTTAGGGTTTAGGGTTTTAGGGTTTAGGGTTTGGGGTTTAGGGTTTCGGGGTTTTAGGGTTTAGGGCTTTGAAATTTAGGTTTTATGTTTTTTGGGGTTTAGGGTTTAGGGTTGTTTAGTGTTTAGGGTATAGGGTTTAGAGGTTAGTGTTTTGGGTTTAGGTTTGAGGGTTTAAGGTTTAGGGTTTAGGTTTTAAGGTCTTAATGTTTAGGGTATTAGGGTTTAGGGTTTTAGGGTTTAAGATTTTAGGGTTTACTGTTTTTAGGGTTTAGGGTTTTAGGTTTTAGGGATTTGGAATTTAGGTTTTATGATTTTTGGGGTTTAGGGTTTAGGGTTGTTTAGTGTTTTGGGTATAGGTTTTAGAGGTTAATGTTTTGGGTTTAGTTTTGAGGGTTTAAGGTTTAGGGTTTAGGTTTTAGGTTCTTAATGTTTTTGGTTTTAAGGTTTAGGGTTTTGTGGTTTAGGGTTTGGGGTTTAGGGTTTAGGGTTTTATTGTTAGGTTTTAGGGTTTGAGAGTTTACGGTTTAGGGTTTAGGATTTTAAGGTTTAGGGATTTTATTGTTTAGGGTTTAAGGGTTTAGGGTTTAGGATTTTAGGGTTTAGGGTTTAGGGTTTAGGAATTTAGTGAGTAGGATTTTTAGGTTTAGTGTTTAGGGTTGCTTAGTGTTTAGGGTAAACGGTTTAGTCTTTAGGGCTTAGGGTTTAGGGTTTAGTGTTTTGGGATTTAGGGTTTAGTGTTTTGGGATTCATAAATTTAGGGTTTGGGGTTTAATCTTTAAGGTATATGGTTTAGGATTTTAGTGTTATTGGGATTGGGGTTTAGGGTTTGGGGTTTTATGGTTTAGGGTTTAGGGTTTTAGGCTTTAGGGCTTAGGATTTAGGGTTTAGATTTTAAGAATTTAGGGTTTATGGTTTAAGGGTTTTAGGGTTTAGGTTTTGGGTTTAGGGTGTAGGGTTTAGGGTTTAAGGATTAGTATTTTGGGTTTTTGGGTTAAGGGTTTTAGAGTTTGGGGTTTAGGGTTTAGGGTTTTAGAGTTTAGGGTTTAGGGTTTAGGGTTTTATTGTTTTGGTGATTAGGGTTTACGGTTTTGGGGTTTCGGGTTTAGTGTTTTGGGGCTTCGGGTTTAGATTTGATGGTTTAAGGTTTAGGGTTTTAGGGTTAAAGATTTTAGGGTTTATGGGTTATAGGGTTTAGGGTTTAGGGTTTTAATTTTTTAGGGTGTAGGGTTTAGGATTTTTGGGGTTTAGTGTTTTGGGTTTTTAGGTTTAGGGTTTAGGGTTTTAGGATTTAGTGTTTAGTGTTGTTTAGTGTTTAGGGTAAACGGTTCGGGTTTAGGATTTAGGGTTTAGGACTTTTACATTTAGTGTTTAGGGTTACTTAGTGTTTAGGGTAAACGGTTTAGTCTTTAAGGCTTAGGGTTTAGGGTTTTAGGGTTTAGTGTTTAGTGTTGTTTAGTGTTTAGGGTAAACGGTTCGGGTTTAGGAATTTAGTGTTTAGGACTTTTACGTTTAGTGTTTAGGGTTACTTAGTGTTTAGGGTAAACGGTTTAGTCTTTAGGGCTTAGGGTTTAGGGTTTGAGGCGTAGTGTTTTGGGATTTAGGGTTTAGTGTTTTTGGATTTACAATTTTAAGGTTTGGTGTTTAATCTTTAAGGTATAGGGTGTTAGTGTTGTGGGGATTAGGGTTTAGGGTTTTATGGTTTAAGGTTTAGAATTTTAGGCTTTTGGGCTTAGGTTTTAGGGTCTAGGTTTTAAGAATTTAGGGGTTATGGTTTAAGGGTTTTAGGGTTTAGGGTTTTTGGGTTTTTGAGTTTAGGGTTTTAGGGTTTGGGGTTTAGTCTTTAGTGTATTTTGGGGTTTAGGCTATAGGGGTTTAGTGTTTTGGGGATTAGGGTTTAGGGTTTTAGGGTTTCGGGTTCAATGTTTTGGGGTTTAGGGTTTAGGATTAACAGTTTAAGGTTTAGGGTTTTAGATTTTAGGGTTTAGGGTTTAGGATTTTAGGGTTTAGGATTTTTAGGGATTAGGGTTTAGGGTATAAGGTTTGGGATTTTTAGGATTTAAGGTTTTGGGTTGTTTAGTGTTTAGGGTATAAGGTTTAGTGTTTAGGGTTTATGGTTTTAAGGTTTAGGATTTAGGGTTTAGAGTTCAGGGTTGTTATGTGTTTAAGGTATAAGGTTTAGGGGTTAATGTTTTGGGTTTAGGTTTTGAGGGTTTATGGTTTAGGTTTTAGGTTTAGGGTCTTTATGTTAAGGGTTTTAGGGTTTAGGGTTTTATGGTTTAGGGTTTGCGGTTTAGGGTTTAGGGTTTTAGTGTTTAGGGTTTAGGGTTTGAGGGTTTATGGTTTAGGGTTTTGGAGTTTTAGGGTTTAGGATTTTAGGGTTTAGGGTTTTTATTATCTAGGGTTTAGTGTTTAGGGTTTAGGATTTTAGGGTTTAGGGTTTAATCTTTAAGATATAGGGTTTAGGGTTGTTTAGTGTTTAGGGTCTAGGGTAAAGAGTTTAGGGTTTCGGGTTTAAGTTTTAGGAATTTATTGTTTAGGGTTTAGGGTTTTTAGATTTACGGATTAGGGTTTTAGTGTGTAGGGTTTTTAGAGTTTAGGGTAAATGGTGTTATAGTTTTAGGGTTTAGGTTTAGGGTTTATGGTTTAGGGTTTTAGGGTTTATGGTTTAGGGTTTTAGGGTTTAGGGTTTAGGATTGAGGGTTTAGGGTTTAAGGTTTTAGGGTATTAGGGTTTAGGGTTTAAGATTTTAGGGTTTGGGGTTTTTAGGGTTTAGTGTTTTAGGGTTTAGGGTTTAGGGTTATTTAGTGTTTTGGGTATAGGGTTTAGAGGTTAATGTTTTGGGTTTAGATTTGAGGGTTTAATGTTTAGGGTTTAGGTTTTAGGGTCCTAAGTTTTTGGGTTTTAGGGTTTAGGGTTTTGTGGTTTAGGGTGTGGGGTTTAGGGTTTAGGGTTCTAGTGTTTAGGTTTTGGGGTTTGAGAGTTTACGGTTTAGGGTTTAGGGTTTTAGGGTTTGGGGTTTTTATTGTTTAGGGTAGGGTTTGGGTTTAGGATTTTAGGGTTTAGGAATTTATTGTTTAGGACTTTTATGTTTAGTGTTTAGGGTTACTTAGTGTTTTGGGTAAACGGTTTAGTCTTTAAGGCTTAGAATTTAGGGTTTGAGGCGTAGTGTTTTGGGATTTAGGGTTTAGTGTTTTTGGATTTGCAGTTTTAGGGTTTGGTGTTTAATCTTTAAGGCATAGGGTTTTAGTGTCGTGGAGATTAGGGTTTAGGGTTTTATGGTTTAGGGTTTAGAATTTTAGGCTTTTGGGCTTAGGTTTTAGGGTCTAGGTTTTAAGAATTTAGGGGTTATTGTTTAAGGGTTTTAGGGTTTAGGGTTTTAGGGTTTGGGGTTTAGTCTTTAGTGTATTTTGGGGTTTTGGCTATAAGGGTTTAGTGTTTTGAGGATTAGGGTTTAGGTCGGGTTCAATGTTTTGGGGTTTAGGGTTTAGGATTAACAGTTTAAGGTTTAGGGTTTTAGATTTTAGGGTTTAGGGTTTAGGATTTTAGGGTTTAGGATTTTTAGGGATTAGGGTTTAGGGTATAAGGTTTGGGATTTTTAGGATTTAAGGTTTTGGGTTGTTTAGTGTTTAGGGTATAAGGTTTAGTGTTTAGGGTTTATGGTTTTAAGGTTTAGGATTTAGGGTTTAGAGTTCAGGGTTGTTATGTGTTTAAGGTATAAGGTTTAGGGGTTAATGTTTTGGGTTTAGGTTTTGAGGGTTTATGGTTTAGGTTTTAGGTTTAGGGTCTTTATGTTAAGGGTTTTAGGGTTTAGGGTTTTATGGTTTAGGGTTTGCGGTTTAGGGTTTTAGGGTTTAGGGTTTAGGGTTTGAGGGTTTATGGTTGAGGGTTTTGGAGTTTTAGGGTTTAGGATTTTAGGGTTGAGGGTTTTTATTATTTAGGATTTAGTGTTTAGGGTTTAGGATTTTAGGGTTTAGGGTTTAGGGTTTAGGATCTTAGTGTATAGGATTTTTATGGTTCAGTGTTTAGGGTAAACGGTTTAGTCTTTAGGGCTTATGATTTAGGGTTTTGTGTTTTGGGATTTAGGGTTTAGGGTTTAATCTTTAAGATATAGGGTTTCTTGTTGTTTAGTGTTTAAGGTATAAGATAAAGAGTTTAGGGTTTCAGGTTTAAGGTTTAGGGTTTACGTTTTAGGAATTTAGTGTTTAGGGTTTAGGGTTTCTAGATTTATGGATTTGGGTTTTAGTATTCAGGGTTTTTAGATTTTAGGGTATATGGTTTTATGGTTTTATGGTTTAGGTTTAGTTTTTAGGGTTTATGGTTTATGGTTTAGTGTTTCGAGTTTTTGGGTTTAAGGTTGTTGGGTTTAGGGTTTAGACTTTAGGGTATAGGGTTTAGGGTTTCAGTGTATTGGGGATTAGAGTTTATGGTTTAGGGTTTTAAGGTTTAGGGTTTATGGATTTAGGGTTTAGGGTTTAGGATTTTAGGGTGCAGGGTGCTCAAGGTTTAAGGTTTATGGTTTATGGTTTTCAGTGTTTAGGGTATATTGTTTACTGTTAAGGGTTTAGGGTTTAGGGTTTCGGGGTTTAGGGTTTAGGGTTTTGGAATTTAGTGTTTATGATATAGGGTATAGGTTCTAGGGGATAGGGTTTTATGGTTTTGGATTTAATCTTTAAGCTATAGGGTTTAGGGTTTTAGTGTTGTGGATTATGGTTTAGGGTTTAGGGTCTTAATATTTTGGGTTTTAGGGTTTAGGGTTTTAGAGTTAAGGGTTTGGGTTTTAGGATTCAGAGTTCTAGTATTTAGGGTTTAGGGTTTGAGAGTTTACGATTAAGGGTTTAGGGTTTTAGGGTATAGGATTTAGTGTTAGGGTTTAGGGCTTAGGGTTTATGAATTTAGTGTTTAGGATTTTAATGTTTTGGGATTAGGGTTTAGTGCTGAAAATTTTGGGTTTAGGGTTTTAGGATGTGTTTTGGGTTTTGGGTTTGAGGACTTAGGGTTTAGTGGTTAGGGTTTTTAGGGTTTCAGGATTTTAGATTTAGGGTGTATGGTTAGGGTTTTCTTAGGGTTTAAGGTTTATATTATAGGGGTAGGGTTTAGGGTTATAGGCTCTTAGGGTTTAAAGTTTTATGGTTAGGGTTTCGAGTTTCAGGGTTTAGGATTTGAGGGTTTGGGGTTTAGGGTTTTAGGGTATTAGTTTTTAAATTTTTAGGGTTTTGGGTTTAGAATGTTTTGGGTTTGGGGTTTAGGGTTTTAGGGTTTATGGTAATAGGATTTATGGTTTAGGTTTTTAGCATTTTAGATTTTAGGGTTTAGGATTTAGTACTAAGAGTTTAGTGTTTTGGGATTTTAGGGTTTAGAGTTTAGGGTTTTAACAATTTAGGGTTTATAGTTTAAGGGTTTAAGGATTAGGTTTTGGGTTTTGGGTTTTAGGGTTTAGGGTTAAGTCTTTAGGGTATAGGGTTTAGGTTTTTAGTGTTTTGAGGATTAGGGTTTTAAGGTTTGAGGGTTTAGGGTTTAGTAATTTAGGGTTTATGATATTTTGGATTTAGGGTTTATGGTTTTAGGGTTTAGGGTTTAGGGTTGTGGAATTTTTGTTATAATATTTTTGGGGTTTGGGGTTTAGTGTTGTGTGGTATTTAGGGTATAGGGTTTAAGGGTTAATGTTTTAAGTTTAGGGTTTGAGGGTTTAAGGTTTAGGGTCTTAATATTTTCTGTTTTAGGGTTTGGGGTTTAGGGTTTAGGGTTTTAGTGTTTACGGTTTAGGGTTTGCGGGTTTACGTTTTAGGGTCTAGGGTTTTAGGGTTTAGGATTTTAGGGCTTAGGGTTTTTATTGTTAGGGTTTAGGGTTTAAGATTTTAGGGTTTAGGGTTTATGGTTTAAGGTTGAGGAATTTAGTGTTTAGGATTTTTAATGTTTAGTGTTTAGGGTTGCTTATTGTGTAGGGTAAACAGTTTAGTCTTTAAGGCATAGGGTTTCGGGTTTAGGGTTTAGGGTTAGTGGTTTGAGATTTTGGGTTTGGGGTTTAACAGTTTGAGATTTAGGGTTTAGGAGTTAGGGTTTGGGAGTTAGGGTTTAGGATTTTGGGTTTCGGGTTTAGTGTTTTGAGTATTAGGGATTAGAGTTAAGGGATTAGTAGTTTTGGTTTTTGGGTTTAGAGTTTTATGGTTTGGTGTTTAGACTTTATGGTATAGGGTTTAGGCTTTCAGTGTTTTGGGATTAAGGATTAGGGTTTTAGGTTTTAGGGTTTAAGTTATTAGGGTTTCGGGTTTAGGATTGAGGGTTTAGGGTTTATGGTTTAGTGTTTTATGGTTTTAGGGCTTTGGGTTTTTGGGTTTAGCTTTTTAGGGTTAGGGTTTTTAGGGTTTAGGGTTATGGGTTGGTCAGTGCTCAGGGTATATTGTTTAGGGTTGTGGGTTTAAGGTTTAGTGTTTCAGGTTTTAGGGTTTAGTGTTTAGGGTATAAGGTTTCGAATTTTGGGACTAGGGTATAGGGTTTAGAGTTTAGGGTTTAGTGTTTTGGGTTTCAGGGTTTGGGGTTTAATCTTTGAGTTATAGGGTTTAAGGTTTTATTGTTGCGGGGATTAGAGTTTAGGTTTTAGGGTTTAGGGTTTAGAATTTTGGGGTTTAGGGTATGAGGTTTAAGATTGAGGGTTAGGGTTTAAGGTTTTAGGTTTTAACACTTTATGTTTTAAGGTTTTTAGGGTTTAAGGTTTCGGGTTTTAAGATTTTAGGGTTTAGAGTTTAGGAAATTTGGTTTCAGATTTTTTGGGTTTAGGGTTTAGGTTTAGGGTTCACGGTTTATGGTTTAGAGTTTTGGAATTCAGGTATTAGGATTTTTGGGGTTTCGGTTTAGAGTTGTTTAATGTTTAGGGTATAGGGTTTAGGGGTTGATATTTTGGGTTTAGAGTTTGAGGGTTTAAGGTTTAGGGAAAAGGTTTTAGGGTCTTAATGTTTTGGGTTTTAGGGTTTAGGGTTTCATGGTTTATGGTTTGGGGTTTAGGGTTTTAGGGTGATGGATTTTAGGGTTTAGGGTTTTTATTTTTTAGGGTTTAGGTTTAGGGTTTATGATTTTAGGGTTTAGGATTTAGGGTTTAGGAATTTTATGTTTAGTATTTTTAAGGTTTACTGTTTAGGGTTGCTTAGTGTTTAGGGTAAATCATTTAGTCTTTAGGGCTTTGGGTTTCGGGTTTAGGGTTTAAGGTTTAGTTTTTGGGATTTAGGGTTTAGGGTTTTAGGATCTATGGTTTTAGGGTGTGGGGTTTATTCTTTAAGGTATAGGGTTTAGGTTTTTAGTGTTGTGGGGATTAGGGTTATTTGGTTTAGGGTTTAGCGTTTTAGGGTTTAGGGCTTAGGATTAAGGGTTTATGGTTCTAAGAATTTTGGCTTTATGGTTTAAGGGTTTTAGGGTTTAGGGTTTTAGGGATTGGGGTTTAGTCTTTAAGGTATAGGGTTTTAGTGTTTTGGGATTTGGGTTTAGGGTTTTAGATTTTAGTGTTTAAGGTTTAGGATTTTAGTGTTTTAGGGTTAGGTCTTAGGATTTAGGGTCTAGGGTTTAGGGTCTTGGGTTTAGGGTTTAGGACTAAGAGTTTTGTGTTTAGGGATATTAGGGTTTTAGCGTTTAGGTTTTGGGTTTAGGGTTTTAGGGTTTGGAGTTTAGTCTTTAGGGTATAAGGTTTAGGGTTTTAGTGTTTTGAGGATTAGGGTTTAGGGTTTAGGGATTAGTATTTTGGGTTTTTGGGTTGGGGTTTAGACTTTATTGTATAGGGTTTAGGTTTTTAATGTTTTGAGATTAGGGTTTAAGGTTTTGGGTTTTAGGGTTTGGGGTTTTGGATTTAGGGTTTCAGGTTTAGGATTGAGGGTTTAGGGTCTAGAGTTTAGGGTTATAGGGTTTAGGTTTTTTATGGTTTAGTGCTTTTAGGGTTTAGGGTTTTGGGTTGTTCAGGGTTCATGGTATATTGTTTATGGTTTAGGGTGTAGGGTTTAGTAATTTAGTGTTTTGGGTTTTTAATGTTTGATGTTTAGGGTTGCGTAGTGTTTAGCATATAGGGTTTAGGGTTTTGGGACTTGGGTTTTAGGTTTAGAGTTTAGGGTTTAGGATTTAGGGTTTAGTGTTTTGGGTTTTAGGGTTTAGAGTTTAAGGGTTTGGGGTTTAATCTTTGAGGTATAGGGTTTAGGGTTTGATTGTTGTGGGGATTAGAATTTAGGGTTTAGGGTTTAGAATTTTGGATTTTAGGGTTTAGGATTGAGGGTTTAGATTTTAGGGTTTAGGGTTTTAGGGTTTATAGTTTTAGGGTTTAGGGTTTAAGGTTTTAGAGTTATGGCTTTAAGATTGATGGTTTAGGGTTTAAGGTTTTAGGATTCAGGGTTTTTAGGGTTTAGGGTTTCGGGTTTTCAGGTTGGGGGTTGATGGTTTGAGGGTGTAGGGGTTTAGGGTTTGGGATTTTAGGGTTTTGGGTTTTTATTATTTAGGGTTTAGGGTTTAGTGTTTAGGATTTTGGGGTTTAGCTTTTAGGGTGTAGGAATTTTAGTGTTTAGGATTTTAAAGGTTTAGTGTTTAGGGTGTCTTAGTGTTTAGGGTAACCGGTTTAGTCTTTGTGGCTTAGGTTTTAGGGTTTGGTGTTTAATCTTTAAAATATTGGGTTTAAGGTATTAGTGTTTTGAGGATTAGGATTCAGGTTTTAGTGTTTTATGGTTTAGGGTTTGGGGTTTTTGGGTTAGGGCTTAGGATTTAGGGTTTGGGGTTTAGGGTTTTAAGAATTTAGAGTTTATGGTTTAGGGGTTTAGGTTTTGGGTTTAGGGTTTTAGGGTTTGGGGTTTAGGGTTTAGGGTATAAGGTGTAGGGTTTGAGCGTTTTGAGGATTGGTGTTTTGGGTTTACGGATTAGTCTTTTGGATTTTTGAATTTTGGGTTTTAGGGTTTGGGGTTTAGTCTTTAGGGTATAGGGTTTTGGATTTTAGTGTTTTTCTATTAGAGTTTACGGTTTTGGATTTAAGGGTTTAAGGTTTAGGTTTTTAGCGTTTTAAGGTTTAGTGCATGGGATTTATGCTTTATGGTTTAGGGTTTAGTGCT
The DNA here is from genome assembly GCA_003255025.1 of Datisca glomerata. NCBI lineage: Eukaryota > Viridiplantae > Streptophyta > Magnoliopsida > Cucurbitales > Datiscaceae > Datisca > Datisca glomerata. The sequence continues at coordinate 1,817,203 of QANY01011952.1, read as the reverse complement.
AAGAGTTTAGTGTTTAGGGATTTTCGGGTTTGATGGTTTCGGGTTTTAAGAATTTAGGATTTTGGGTTTAAGGGTTTAAGGTTTTAAGGTTTTATTATTTTGGGATTAGGGTTTAGGATTTTAAGGTTTAGGGATTATGTTTTTAGGGTTTTGGGTTTACGTTTAAGGGTTTAGGGTTTTAAGGTTTAGGGTTTTAGGGTTTAGGTTTTTAGGGTATAGGGTTTTGGGTTGTTCAGTGTTCAGGGTGTATTGTTTAGGGTTTAGAGTTTAGGGTTTCTGGGTTTATGGTTTTGGGTTTAGGAATTTAGTGTTATGGGTTTTTAGGGTTTTGTGCTTATGGTGGCGTAGTGTTTAGAGTATAGGGTTTAGGATTTTGGGACTAGGGTTTAGGGTTTAGGATTTAGTGTTTTGGGTTTTAAGGTTTAGAGTTGCAGGGTTTGTGGTTTAATCTTTAAGGTATAGGGTGTAGGGTTGTAGTGTTGTGGGGATTAGAGTTTAGGGTTTAGGGTTTAGAATTTTGGGCTTTATGGTCTAGAATTGAGACTTTTGGGTTTAGGTTTACGGTTTTAGGGTTTAGGATTTTAAGGTTTAGGATTTTAGGGTTTATGGTTTATTGTATAGGGTTTAGGGTTTAATTTATAAGGTTTTAGGGTTTAGGATTTTAAGGTTTAGGATTTTAGGGTTTATGCTTTATTGTATAGGGTTTAGGGTTTAATTTATAAGGTTTTAGGGTTTAGGATTTTTAGGGTTCAATGTTTAGGGTTGCCTAGTGTTTAGGGTATAGGGTTTAGGATTTTTAGTTTTTAGTGTTTAGGGTTGCTTAGTGTTTAGGGTATAGGGTTTAGGCGTAGGTCTTAGGGTTTAGGGTTTAGGGTTGTTTAGTGTTTAGGGCATTTTTAAGGTTTAGGATTTTAGGGTTTATGCTTTATTGTATAGGGTTTAGGGTTTAATTTACAAGGTTTTAGGGTTTAGGATTTTTAGGGTTCAATGTTTAGGGTTGCCTAGTGTTTAGGGTATAGGGTTTAGGATTTTTAGTTTTTAGTGTTTAGGGTTGCTTAGTGTTTAGGGTATAGGGTTTAGGCGTAGGTCTTAGGGTTTAGGGTTTAGGGTTGTTTAGTGTTTAGGGCATTTTTAAGGTTTAGGATTTAGGGTTTAGCATTTTAGGCTTTAGGGTTTTGGGTTTATGAATTAAGGTTTTAGGATTTTTCGGCTTTAGTGTTTAGGGTTGTTTAGTGTTTTGGGTATAGGGTTTAGGGTTTAGGGCTAGGGTTCAGGGTTTTAGGGTTTAATGTTTGGGGTTTTAGATTTTGGGGTTTAGGGTATAAACTTTAAGGTATAGGGTATAGGGTTTTAGTGTTTTGGGGATTAGGGTTTAGCTTCTATGGTTTGAGGGTTTAGGATTTAGGTTATAGGATTGGTGGTTTAGGTGTTAGGGCTTTATGGTTTTAGGTTTTATGATTTTGACGGTTTAGGATCTAGAGTTTACGGTTTTTAGGGTTTTGGGTTTTGGGTTATGTAGAGTTTCGGGTATAGCGTTTAAGTTTTAGGGTTTAGGATTTAGGGTTTAGGAATGTAGGATTTTTAGGGTTTAGGGCTTCAAGCTGTTTAGGGTATACGGTCTTGGATTTAGAGTTTAGGGTTATAGGGTTTAGGGTGTTAGGGTTTAGAGTTTTAAGGTTTAGTGTTTAGGGATTATGATTTTTGGGTTTAGGGTTTGGGGTTTGTGGGTTTAGGGTTTTGGATTTGACGGTTTAGAATTGAGGATTTATGGTTTTAGGTTTTAGACTTAGGGTTTAGGGTTTAGGGCTTCGGGTTTAAGGTTTTGATTTTAGTGTTTTGGGTTTAGGGTTTGGATTTAGGGTTTTAGTATTTAGTGTTTAAGGTTTGAGGATTTAGGGTTTAGGGTTTTAGGGTTTAGGCTTTTTTAGTGTTTCAGGTATAGGGTTCTAGTGTTTCGGGCTTTAAGGTTTAGGGTTTTCAATTTTGTGTTTTGGGTTTTAGGGATTAGTACTTAGGGTTTAGTGTTTAGGGATTTAGGGTTTAGGGTTTAGGGTTTGTAGGGTTTAGGGTTCATAGTTTAGGTTTTTTAGAATTTATGGTTTAGTGTTTTTTGGGTTTTGGGTTCAGGATTGTTTAGGGTTTTTATGGTTTATGGTTTAGGGTTGTTTAGGGTTGTTTAGGGTTTTTTGGGTTTAGGGTTTAGTGTTTAGGGTATAAGGTATAGGGTTTTAGGGTATATTGTTTAGGGTTTAGGGCTTTGGTTTTCGGGTTTTACGCTTTGACGATTTTGGAATTTAGTGTTTAGCATTTTTAATGTTTAGTGTTTAGGGTTGCTTAGTGTTTAGGGTACATGGTTTTGGATTTAGGGCGTAGGTTTTATGGTTTTGGGTTTTGGATTTAGGGTTTAGTGTTTTGGGTTTTAGGGTTTAGAGTTTTTGGTTTAGGGTTTATGGTGTTGGATTTAGGGTTTGAGGGTTTTGGGTTTTAGGGTTTAGGACTTAGAGTTTAGTGTTTAGGGGTTTTAAGGTTTTAGGGTTTCGGGTTTAGAGTTTAGGTTTTTTATTGTTTAGGTTAAATGTTTCGGGTTTTTATGGTTTAGGGTTTAGGTTTGTTTAGGGTTTTTATGGTTTGGGGTTTAGTGTTATTTAGTGTGTTGGGTTTAGGGTTTAGAGTTTTTGGGTTTAGAGATTAGGGTTTAGAGTTTAGGGTTTAGGAGCATGGGTTTCGTGTTTAGGACTTTCAGAGTTTTAAGCTTTTGGGATTTAGAGTTAAGGGATATGGTTTTAGGGTTTGAGGGTTTAGGTTTAGTGTTTAGTGTGTAGGATTTAGGGTTTAATGTTTAGGGTTTTTGGGTTTAGGGTTTTTGGGTTTGGGGTTTAGACTTTAGGGTATAGGGTTTCAGGTATTAGTGCTTTGTGGATTAAGGTTTAGGGTTTTTGGGTTTACAGTTGAGGATTTTAGTGTTGGGTTTACGATTGGGGGTTCAGGGTTTTGGGATTAGGGTATTAGGGTTTAGGGTTTTAGGGTTTAGGATTTTAGGGTTTAGGGTTTAGGGTTGTTTAGTTTTTAGGGTATATTGTTTAGGTTTTAGGGTTTAGAGTTTAAGAATTTAGTGTTTGGTATTTTTAATGTTTAGTGTTTAGGGTTGCTTAGTGTTTAGGGTATAGAGATTAGGGTTTAGGTTTTAGGTTTTAGGGTTTAGGGTTCAATGTTTTGGGTATAGGGTTTCGGGTTTAATCTTTAAGGTATAGGGTTTAGTTATTAGGGTTTTGGGTTTAGGGTTTATTGTTTAGGGTTTAGGGTTCAGTGTTTTAGGGTTTAGGAATTTAGTGTTTAGGATTTTTAAGGTTTAGTTCCTAGGGTTGGTTAGTGTTTAGGGTATAGGGTTTAGGGCTTAGGGATTTGGGTTTTGGGTTTTAGGATTTTAGGGTATAGGGTTTTAGGGATTGGGGTTTAATCTTTAAGGTATAGGGTTTAGGGTTCTAGTGTTGTGGGGATTAGGGTTTAGTGTTTACTTTTTCAGGGTTTACGGTTTAGGATTGAGTGTTTAGAGTTTATGGTTTAGGACTAAAGGTTTAGTGTTAATGGATTTTAGGGTTTTATGGTATAGGGTTTTAGGGTTTTAGGGTTTTAGGGTTTAGGATTTTTAGAGTCTAGGGTTTATGGATTTAGCGTTTTAGGGTTTAACGGTTAAGGTTTAGGGTTTATGGTTTAGTGTTTTGGGTGTTTAGGTTTTTAGGGTTTAAGATTCAGTCTTTAAGGTATAGGGTTAGGGTACTAGTTTTTTGGGGATTAGGGTCTATGGTTTAGTGTTTTAGGGTATGGGGTTTAGAGTTTTAGGGTTTTAGGGTATAGGTTTTTAGGGTTTTGGATTTCTGATTCTAGTATTTTTAGGGTTGAGGGTTTTGGGTTGTTTAGTGTTTAGGGTTTAGGAATTTAGGGTTTAGTGTTTAGGGTTGTTTAGTGTTTAGGGTTTAGGGTTTAAGGTTTAGGGCTTAGGGTTTAGTGTTTAGGGTTTAGGGTTTAGGGTTTAGTTTTTTGGGTTTTAGGGTTTAGGGTTTTAGGGTTTGGCGTTTAATATTTGAGGTATAGTGTTTTGGGGATTAGTGTTTCGGGCCTATGGTTTTAGGGTTTAGGGTTTAGGGCAAAGGAATGAGGGTTTAGTAATTACAGTATTAGGGTTTTAGGGTTTAGGGTTTTTACGGTTTAGGGTTTTAAGCGTTTAAGGGGTTATGGTTATTTAGTGTTTCGGGTATAGTGTTTAGGGTTTAGGGTTTAGGGTTTTAAGGTTTAGAGTTTTACAGTGTAGGGTTTAGGGTTTATGATTTTATGTTTTAGGGTTTAGGATTTTAGGGTTTCAAGGTTTATAGTTTTGAATTTGTGGGTTTAGGGTTTTAGGGTATTTGTGTTTACATTTTTAAGGTTTAGGATTTTATGATATAGGGTTTTTACGTTTAGCGCTTAGGTTTGTTTAGTGTTTAGTGTTTAAGGTATAAGGTTTAAGGTTTTAGGGTTGAGGGTTTTAGTGTTTAGGGTTTTAAGGTTTATGGTTTTTAGGGATTAGGATTTATGGTTTTAGGTTTAGGGTTTAGAGTTTACGGTTTAAGGTTTTAGGGTTTAGGGTTTTACGGTTTAGGATTTTAAGGTTCAGGATATAGGGTTTAGGGTATAGCTTTTAGGGTTAAATGTTTGGGTTTTAGGGTTTAAGGTTTAGGATTTGAGTGGCTAGGTTTTAGGGTTTTAGGGTTTTAGTGTTTAGAGTTTTCGGGTTTAAGATTTTAGGGTTTATGGTTTTTACAGTTTAGGGTTTAGGGTTGTTTAGTGTCTAAGGTGTAGGTTTAGGGTTTTGAGGTTTAAGGTTAAAAATTTAAGGTTTAAGGTGTTTGGTTTAGGGTTTGAGGGTTTATTGGTTAGGGTTTTAAGGGTTTTAGGATTTAGGGTTCACGGTTTAGGTTTTTAAGGGCTTATGGTTTAGGGTCTAGGTTTTTTTGGTTCAGGAATTAGGTTTTAAGCGGTTTTGGGTATATGTAGCGTAGTCATTTCAGGTCACCTTGTAAACCCTTTGGCTAGAACTTAATAAATCAATCTATGATCTGAAATTATGCTTAGACGTAAGTTGATTAAGGTTTAGATTGGTAATCGTAGGTATGTTCATTGGGCTTTAGAGCTAAGGTTAATATTTATGCGATGCTATGACGGTATACCAACCGTCGTGAATGTATAATTTTTACGACAGGCAGCGCCGTCGTTTATAGAAGAAAATACCAAGTAAATTCTGGGTTTTTACGATGTTCCATTGACCAACCATCATAAAAGAATTAGTCCTTTGTAAAAAATGCAGGTTTTGACGATGATGCATCGACAAACTATCGTTAAAAATATTCTTTTTACGACGTCGCAGCGACCAACCGTCGTAAATAGACTTCTCACGACAGTTATTTAACAAGCCGTCATAAAACTAATTGTAGTACTAATATAATGTTGTCGCATAAAATCCATATAATGTAATACGAGTTTTCATAAAAATATAATGATGTAAATGACAATGACCGTAATCTACTATTCTCATCATATAAGACTATCACATAAATAAATTTAAAAAAAAATGTACATTTACTTTACATGATTACAACAATTAATAATTCTAAACTATCCTAGAAAGCTCTTCAAGGTGTTGGGTGCTCGAAATTTGCAATTGTCAGTACTCTTGGACCTCTTCAGTGGATTTCAATAAAAAATTGTTGATTGCCACTAATGCAAGCTCACTTTCGCCATGCATAAACTATACCGGATAAGCACAAAAATGAAAGCTTTTGGCCAATGCAGTGATATCATGTGAATGAATAAAGCACAATTCCTTTCAACTTAATATTGATAAAACATAATCATAATATTCATCAAAACATTTAAAGCTCCATTCTGGACTTGATGTTACATACCACAAGGATTAGAACTTAACCTAAAATAACTCCTTCAAATCACGATATGTGGATTGAGAACCTAAATGAAAGGAATTAATATAATTTCTTAGTTCCAATTACATTGATGACTGGGTACTATCTATTATCTCTTAGGATACAATATCAAATAAACATACATAATACATTATATATATACATATAGAATGAAGGAGTACAAAGGAAAATTGTAAGTGAAATTTTAAGTGAAAAGTTCATAAGCAATCGATTATACCTAAGTTCAGTCTTGGTTTCAAAGTAGGAGACATTGGTGGTGGTGTGTTATAGGGCATTGAATTCTCATAAGTCATCATATGATGTTGGAAGGCCCTTCAAGATATATTTAACAAAATTAGAATAACAGGTTTTCAGCTAAAAATTAGAAGCATTGGAGTTCTTGGCTGCTAACCATAATTTCTATCGTCGTGCTTCTGCAAATTCTAGAAAGTCAACTGTTATGAATCCAAAACCAACCATGGCTACCACATGACTAACAGAACAATCCAATTACATTACCTACAGTGCTAATTCCAACTAAGGCAATCCCTATCAAGTTTACAACATTCATTATTTCCTTCAGATAAAAATGAGAAACTATAGAAAGAATAGCAAGTCCACTCCGGAAGTTGGTTGAATAATAGATACTTGAGAATCCACCATCAGAATTCAGAAAGATGAAATTATATGCCTAAAACCAATGTATGTATAACATATAATAGTTCATTAGATGATATAAATGACTTTCTATTTATCCAAAAGTAACTTTTTCAAAGCATATTAATCATCACTGAGATTAGTTTTTTCTAGCAAATTCGCAATTGGTCGTGAAAAAAATTATATTTGAACTACTAATGAGAAATCAGTGTAAGTAACATCTTCCATTGATCCAGCTTTTTCATTTTTCAGGGTGGGGTTTTGTAAGCAACAACTTTTTCATTGATCAAGCATTTACATTTCACATCCGTTGATCCCAATGTAATACTTTGCTCTTAACACAATCTTCTTTGTTTCATATAGACAATTGTAAAATCTTACATGTAAAGAAACTCAATAACATTCTCTCTACCCTAAAAATTAGAAAGCTTCTATGTAAAATAGACAGAAACCTTAACAATTACAAATAAGCACAAAGAGACTGGATATATAATTGGTGTACACATACCTTAGATTCAATCCAAAATGAAGGAAGAATGAGATCAAAAACCAAAATCCCTTCTCATTTCTCAGATTTTTGCGAGCCGTAAGAGGGAAAGTGAGGTTGGGCTAGTGATGTACCTAAATGGGGAGGGAGGGAGGGAGGGAGAGAGAGAGAGAAAGAGAGAGAGAGAGAGGTAGGGAGATGAACGATTAAGCCTAAAAATGAGATCAAATTAGAATCGGGGAATATAAGTAGAATTTAATGATTAGCAAAGATGAAATCAAACAGAGAGGGGGAAAGTAAGCTGACCACAATATTGAGCTTCTTCTACAATATATAAAAGAAATTAGCCTCTTTGAAGATTAATCTATCAGCTATGGAAAGTGAAAGCATACATAGAGAGAAATAGTTAAACGATTATACAAAACAAGAAAATGAAAATGGAATGAGAGTAAACAAAGTAGAATATAAAGATATGAACAAAGAGGAAATCAAATAAAAAGGGGAAAATGTAGCCTCACATTCTAATAGTCCTCAATTTTTAGAACCCTAATTGTCGATTGAATGAGAACCTTCAACGATCAATGAGATTAACAAGGAAATGGATTCGTTTTTTACTCTTTAAGATGTAACTACTCAAAATGAAAACAATTTAGGGGATAGAGAGGTTCGATTATAAAAGGAAAGAAGAAAAATGGATATTTCAGTTTCACGATTATGGTTTTCTCTACAGACGCACGAGCCCTAACATCAAATCAAAAATCAGGGAGAGAGAGAGAGAGATGCGTACCTTAAGTGAAAATAAGTAAATGAGTGCATAAGCAATCAAATCTGAGGAGAAGCATTGCAAGTGAGAAGGAGAGTTTTGCGGCTGAAAATAGATAGCTTCCAAAAGAGAGAAGGCAAACCTTTAAGGTGGGAGTCGGCAGGCAATCAGCATGAGGCTGGAGATGAAGAAGAGGCTAGGGCACATACGCAGGTGAAAGACGTAATGAAATAGGAAAGATAGTGGGAGTTAAAGCACATCTTTTAGGGAAGAACGTAAGTTGTTTTGTATGCCAAATACGGCGGGGCGTTAAGGTCCCATCATTTTGATTCAAAGAAGCGATGGGCTATATAACCCCATCATTTTTCTAGTGGTACTGAAAATGACGGGGCTTCAAAGCCCTGTCGTGGTTTTAGTTCTACTTACGACAAAATGATGGGTCGTCTACACCCCGTCATTTTGTTAGTGGAATTGAACACAAGGGGCTTCAAAGACCCATCGCATCGTTATTTTAGTTTTACTAAAACGATGAGGCTTAGAATGCCCATCATGCCTTCATTTTACCTTGACGACTCAACTACCCACCATCGTAAACCAAAAAAAGTAATCAGATATCGATGGCTAATACTTTTCCCGTCATTTTTGTTTTTTCACGCGCGTCAGAAAAAAGAAAAATTGTCGTAGTGTTTACACCTAAACCCTATTGTTTCCATTTTCATTTTAAAAGTGTTGAAGATTGTGCAAAAGGCAACGAAGATCTTTCTTCTTTGAGCTTAGAGGAAAACTCACATGATGTCGCGGGTTTGGATGGTGATATTGAAGGGGAAGGGAAATTCCCTTCTTTACCCTCATCATCAAAAAACCCAAAAATGGTTGTTGACAATATTTTGGGGTTTAGATTCTTGGGATTTAAGGTCTTAGGGTTTGACAGTTTTAGGGTTTATAATTTAGGGTTTGGGGTATAGGGTTTAGGGTTTTGGGGTTTATGGTTTTAGGGTTTAGTATTTTAAGGTTTAAGGTTTAGGGTTCAAGATTTTAGGGTTTAGAGTTTAGGATTTTGGGGTTTAGGGTTTAAGATTTGAGGATTTAGGGTTAGGGTTTTACGGTTTAGATTTTAGGGTTTAGGGGGTTTATGGTCTAGGGTTTAGGGTTGTTTAGTCTTTAGGGTATAGGGTTTATGGTTTAGGGTTTAGGGTTTAGGGTTTACGGTTTTAGGGTTTAGAGTTATAAGGTTTAGGGTCTAGGGTTTTGGGTTTTTGTTTTTAGGGATTAGGGTTTAGGGTCTTAGGATTTAGGATTTGAGGGTTTAGGGTTTTAGGGACTTAGGGATTAGGGTTTAGGTTTTTGTGGGCTTAGGTTGTTTAGTGTTTAGGGTATAGGGATTAGGGTTTATGGTTTATGGTTTAGGATTTTGGGTTTAGGATTTTAGGGTTTTAGGATTTAAGTTTTTAGCATTTATAGTTTAGGGTTTAGGGTTTTAGGGCTTAGGCTTTTAGAATTTAGGGCTTAGGGCTTCAGGGTTTTAGGGTTTAGGATCTTAGGGTTTAGGGTTGTTTAGTGTTTAAAGTATAGCGTTTAGGGTTTAAGGTTTTAAGGTTTAGGGTTTAGGGTTTAGGGTTTAGGGTTTTGGGTATAGGATTTGAGTGATTATTGTATTAGGATTTTAGAGTTTAGGGTTTTCGTGATTAGGATTTTAGGATTTAGGGTTTAGTGTTGTTTAGTGTTAAGGGTATAGGGTTTAGGGTTTAGAGTTTAGGCTTTAGGATTTAGTATTTTAGGGTTTAGGGTTTTAGGTCTTAGGTTTTAAGGATCCCGGCTTACGGTTTTGGGTTTAGGGGATTATAGTTTAGTGTTTAGGTTTTAGGATTTTACGGTTTAGGATTTTTAGGGTTGAGGGTTTAGGGTTGTTTAGTGTTTAGGGTATAGGGTTCATAGTTTATTATTTAGGGTTTTGGGTTTAGGGTTTTAAGGTTTAATGTTTTAGCGTTTAGGGTTTAGGCTTTTAGGGTTTATGGTTTAGGGCTCGAGGGTTTAGGGTTTAGGATTTTACGGTTTAGGGTCTTAGGGCTTAGGATTTTAGGGTATGGGGTTTTAGGGTTTTGGGTTTACAATTGTTTACTGTATAGGGTATAAGGCTTTATGGTTTAGGATTTTAGGGTTTTGGGTTTAGGTTTTGAGGGTTTGGAGTTTTGGGGTTTAGGACTAAGTGTTTAATATCTAGAGTTTTTAGGATTCATGGTTTAGGGTCTTGGTTTTAATGTTTTAGGTTTTAAGGTTGTAAAGTTTTAAGGGTTCAGGATTTAGGGTTGAGTGTTTAGGGTTTTGGGTTTTGGGTATATGTCACATAGACATTTGAGCTCACCTCGCAAACCCTTTGGCTGGAACTTAAGAAATCAATCATGAAATTATGCTTAGACATATGTTAATTAAGGTTTAGATTGGTAATCGTAAGTACGTTCTAATTTAGAGCTAAGGTCAATGCTACTGAGATGCTATATCTATAAAATAAACATGATTAATATAAAGTAATCGATTGGGGATTTATTTTTCCATGCCAAGGCCAAAACAGTTGAATATCACATTGAAATTAAGTTAGTTTGTCACTTTTCAAATATTATCTCATACTACTTTATTTGTCATCTTAATCTCAAGTTCGTTTTACCCATATTGATTCACCATTATTATTACCGCCCTTTTGACAAGTTCAATCTTCTTTGGTTCAATATATTTATTACATATTCATACTAGTCCCAATGGAGATCGATACTTACTTACAACCTTATTACTTGTTAACGATATGTGCACTAGCATACACAAAAATCATACAACATCCACTTAGAATGCATATTTCTTCTTTCAACTTAGGGTTTAGGCTTTTTGGATTTAGGGTTTTTAGAGTTTATGGTTTATGGTTTGAGGGTTTTGGTTTTGGGTTTAGGGTTTAGGGTTAAGAGTTCAGGGTTCAGGGTTTAATGTTTTGGGTTTTAGTGTTTAGAGTTTTAGAGTTTGAGGTTTAATCTTTATGGGATTACAGTGTAGGGTTTAGGTTTTTGGGGGTTAAGGTTTAGGGTTTAGGGTTTGGGGTTTTGGGTTATAAGGTTTAAGATTTAGGATTTTAGGGTTTAATGTTTAGGATTAGAGGGTTTAGGGTTCATGTTTTAGGGTTTTAGGATTTTAGGGTTTAGGATTTTGGGATTTGGGGTTTAGGGTTTTTAGGGTTTAGGGTTGTTTTGTATTTTGGATATAGGGTTTAGGATTTAGGGTTTTCGAGTTTCGGGGTTTTAGGTTTAGGTTTTAGGGTCTTAGGTTTAGTGTTTGGGGTTTTGGGTTTTTGGTTTAGGGTTTCGGGTTTTAGATTTTACCGTTTTATGGTTTACAATTTTAGGGTTTAGGGTTTAGGGTTGTTTAGTGTTTAGTGTATAGGGTATAGGGATTAGGGTTTAGCGTTTTAGGGTTTAGGGTTTAATGGTTTAGGGTTTGGGGTTTGGGTTTAGGGTATAATGTTTAGAGTGTTTAGGGTTTTAGGGTTCAGGGTTCATGGTTTAGGTTTTTAGGGTTTATGATTTAGGGTTTAGTGTTTCAGGTTTTAGGATTTTTGGGTTATAAGAGTTTAGGGTTTAAGGTTTTAGAGTTTAGGGTTTAGGGATGAGGGTTTAGGGTATATGTGGCATAGACTTTTGAGCTCACCTGGCAAACCCTTTGGGTGGAACTTAAGAAATCAATCAATAATATGAAATCATGCTTAGACATAAGTTAATTAAGGTTTAGATTGGTAATTGTAAGTACGTTCTGATTTATAGCTAAGGTTAATGCTACTGGGGTGCTATGGTTGTAGAATAAAGGAAGTTAAGATAAAGTAATTGACAGGGAATTTATTTATCCATACTAGCAGCCAAAACCATTCAATATCTCATTGAAATTAAGTTAGTTTGCTACTTGACAAATATTATCTCATAATACTTTGTTAGACATTTTAATGTCAAGTTAGTTTTAACCATAATGATTCAACATTATTATTACTACCCTTCTTGCAAGTTAAATCTTCTATGGTTCAATATATTAAATACATATTCATACTAGTCCGCATTGAGACTGACACTCACTTACTCCTACTTATTAATTGTTAAGGATACGTGCACTAGCGTATACACAAATCATAAAACACCTCGTAAAAATAGATCTTTCTTCTTCGAACATAGGGTTTTGGGTTTAGGGTTTTAGGATTTTTAGGGTTTATGGTCTAGAGTTTTATGGTTTAGGGTTTAGAGTTTAAGGTTGAGGGTTTAGGGTTAGCATAAACATTTGAGCTCACATTGTAAATCCTTTGGCTGGAACTTAAGAAATCAATCCATAATCTAAAATTATGCTTAAATATATGTTAATTAAGGCTTAGATTGGTAATCGTAAGTACGTTCATTGGGCTTCTACGCTATGGTTAATGCTATCGGATTGTATAACAAAGCTGATAAAGATAAAATATTTGATAGGGGATTTATCCATACTAGCTGCCAAAACTATTGAATATCTCATTGATATTAAGTTAGTTTGCTAACCATATTGATTCATCAATTTTAGTACAGCCCTATATGCAAGTTAAATCTTTTTTGGTTCAATATATTACACCCCCTAAGACTAGAGGGTTGTTTAGTGTTTAGGGTATAAGGTTTAGGGTTTAGGTTTTAGGTTTAGGGTTTTAAGGTTTAGGGTTTTAAGGTTTTAGTTTTAGGATTTTGGGTTTATGGTTTTGGGATAAGGGTTTGATGGTTTAGCGTTTATGGTTTTAGGGTTTAGGACCAAGAGTTTAGTGTTTATAGTTTTAGGGTCTAGGGTTCATGGTTTAGGTTTTTTTGGGATTAGGGTTTACGGTTTAGTGTTTCTGGTTTTATGAATTAGGGTTTGGTGTTTAGTGCTTTTGGGTTTAGGGTTTAGGGTTTATGTGACAGACCTTTGTGCCCACCATGTAAACCCTGTTGCTGGAACATGAGAAATCAATCCATCATCTGAAATGATGCGTAAACGTAAGTTAATTAAGGTTTAGATTGGTAATTGTAAGTACGTTGTGATTTAGAGCCAAGCTTAATGCTTTTAAGATGCTATAGCTGTATAATTACGCTGATTAAGATAAAGTAATTGATAGGGGATGTATTTATCCATACTAGCCGTCAAAACCATAAAATATCTCATTGATAATAAGTTAGTTCGCTACTTTACAAATATTATCTCAGACTACCTTATTAGTCATCTTAATCTCGAGTTAGTTTTAACCATATTGATTCGTCATTATTATTATTGCCCTATTTGCAAGTTAAATCTTCTTTGGTTCAATATCTTGATTCATCACTATTATTTATCGATACTAGCCGCCAAAACCATTGAATATCTCATTGATATTGAGTTAGTTTGCTACTTTGCAAATATTATCTCATACTACTTTATTAGTCATCTTAATCTCAACTTAGTTTTAACTATATTGATTCATCATTATTTTTCCATACTAGACACTAAAACCATTAAATAACTTAGTGATATTAAGTTAGTTTGCTACATTGCAAATATTATTTCATACTCCTTTATTAGTCATCATAATCTCAAGTTAGTTTTAACCATATTGATTCATCATTATTTTTCCATACTAGACACTAAAACCATTAAATGACTTAGTGATATTAAGTTAGTTTGCTACATTGCAAATATTATTTCATACTCCTTTATTAGTCATCTTAATCTCAAGTTAGTTTTAACCATATTGATTCATCATCACTATTACTGCCATCTTTGCAAGTTTAGTCTTCTTTGGTGCAAGTTAAATCTTCTTTGTATGTTTCCATTATGGGAAAATTAGAGAACCTAGTTGAGAAAGATGCAACTTTCATTCCAGTTTCTCCTTCTACATGGTAACGATAGCCTTCACAGTCTCATTGGATAGACTGGGTGAGGCTACATAACATCCCATTTCGTAGCCTTGAAGAAAAACCCAAGAAAGATTAAAGTGGTAAATGAATTATACATGATGATAGGGTGAAGGGCATTCAATTTTAGGGTTCAGGGTTTACTGTTTTGGGTTTAGGGTTTTAAAAGTTGGTGTTTAATGTTTGTGGTTTGGGGTTTAAGGGTTTTAGGGATTTGGGTTTAGGGTTTATGGTTTAGAATTTATGATTTAGGGTTTAGGGTTTAGGTTTAGTGTTTAGGGTTTTAGGGTTTAGGGTTTTAAGATTTAGGGTTTAGGCTTTAGGGTTTATGGTTTAGGGTTAAAGGGTTTCGGGGATTAGGGTTTCGGGTTTTAGTGTTTAGGGTTTTAGGGTTTAGGGTTTAGGATATGATGGTCTAGGGTTTTTGGGATTTTTGGGTTTAGGGTTTTTATGGTTTAGAGTTTAGGGTTGTTTAGTGTTTAGGGTATAGGGTTTAGCGTTTAGGGTTTAGGGTTTAAGGTTTAGGGTTTAGGGTTTAGGGTTTTAGGTTTTAGGCTTTAAGTGTTTAGGGTTTTAGTGTTTAGGGCTTTATGGTTTAGGGTTTAGGGTTTAGAGGTTAGGGTTTAGATTTGAAGGTTTAGGGTTAGGGTTTTAGGGTTTTGGATTTTTAGGATTAGGATATTTAGTGTTTAGGGTTTAGGGTTGTTTAGTGTTTATGGTATAGGGTTTAGGATTTAGGTTTTTTCATTTTAAGTTTTGAATTTTAGGATTTAGCATTTTAGGGTTTACAGTTTTAAGGTTTAGGGTTTTGGGTGTTGGGTTTTGGGTTTAAGGTTAGGGTTTAGGGGTTAGGGTTTATGATTTGATGGTTTAGGGTTTAGGGTTTTAGGGTTTATGATTTTAGGATTTTAGATTTTAGGGTTTTAGGGAGTTATGGTTTTTAGGGTTTAGGGTTTAAGGTTTAGGATTTATTATTGTTTTGGATGCAGAGTTTAGGGTTTAGTGTTTTGGGTTTTAGGGTTTTGGGTTTTAGGGTTTGGGGTTTAATCTTTAGGGTTTAGGGTATGAGGGTTTTGGGGATTAGGGTTTAGAGTTTTGGGTTTAGGATTTGCGGGTTTAGGGTTTAGGATTTTAGGGTTCTAGGGTTTTAAAGTTTAGGGTTTTAAGGTTTACTTTTTATAGGGTTTAGGGTTTAATATTGTTTAGTTTTTAGGTTATAGGGATTAAGGTTTAAGGTTTAAGGTTTTCGGATTAAGGTTTAGGGTTTTAGGGTATAGGGTATAGAATTTTAAGGTTTAGGGTTTTGTATTTATGGTGTAGTGTTTTGGGTTTATGGTTTAGGGTTTAAGGGTTTTGGGCATTTGGGTTTTAGGGTTTAGGATTTTAGGGGTTAAGAGGGTTTAAATTTTTAGGTTTTATGGTTTTTGATTTGAGAGTTTTAGGGTTAGGGTTAAGCGTTTTAGGTTTTAAGGTTTAGAATTTTAGGGTTTAGGGTTTAGGGTTGTTAAGTGTTTAGGATATAGGGTTTAGGGTTTAAGGTTTAGGGTTTAGGGTTTAGTGTTTCATGGTTTAGGAATTTAGGGTTTAGAGTTTTAGGATTTGGGATTTTAGGGTTTAGGGTTTAGGGTTTAGGGTTTTAAGGTTTAGGGTTTAAGGTATAGGCTTTAGGCTTTAGGGTTTAGGGTTTAGGGTTTAGCATTTATGTTTTAGGGTTTCATAATGTATGGTTTAAGATTTAGGATTTGAGGGTTTAGGGTTTACGTTTATTATTTTTTGGGTTAAAGGTTTTAGGGTTTTGGATTTTAGGGTTTTGGGTTTAGGGTTTAATGTTTAGGGGTTTAGGGTTTAGGGTTCATGGTTTAGGTTCATTAGGGTTTAGGGTTCAGAGTTTAGGGTTTTAAGGTTTTGGTTTCGGTTTCGGGTTTGAGACTTTAGGCTTTAGGGTTTTAGGGTTTAGGACTTCGGGTTTAGTGTTTTGGGTTTTTAGGGTTTTATGTTTTAGAGTTAATGGTTTAGGGTTTAAGGTTTTATGGTTTTAAGGTTTTTAGCAACCCTTTGGCTAGAACTTAAGAAATTAATCAATTATCTTAAATTAAGCTTAGATTTGTTAATTATGGTTTAGATTTATATTCGTGAGTACGTTCATTGGGCTTTAGAGCTAAGGTTAATGCTACTGTGATGCTATGACTTTATAACAAAGTTGATTAAGATAAAGTAATTGATTAGCGATTTATCCATACTAGCTGCCAAAACCATTGAATATGTCATTGATATTAAGTTAGTTTAATAACCATATTAATTCATCATTATTATTATAGCCCAATTTGCAAGTTTAATCTGTTTTGGTTCAATATATTGCATATTCAAACTTGTCCCCGTGGTGATCCACATGCACTTACTACTTTATTACTTGTTAAGGATACATGCACTAGCGTATAGATAAATCATACAACACCCCCTAAGAAAAGAGGTTTGCACCTAAACCCTATTATTTTCATTCTCATTTTAAATTGTGTTGAAGATTGTGCAAAAGGCAAGGAAGATCTTTCTTTTTTTAGCTTAGAGGAAAACGCACATAATATCGCGAGTTTGGATGTTAATTTTGTGGGGAAAGAGGAATTCCCTTCTTTACCCTCATCAACTAAAAACCCGAAAATGGATGCTGGTTTAGGGCTTGGGGATGGGAGCCGTAGGGTCTTAGGTTTATGTTTTATGGTTTAGGATTTAGAGACTAGTGTTTAGGTTTTAGGGTTTAGGGGTTTAGGTTTTAGGGTTTAGGGGTTTAGGTTTTAGGCTTCAGGGGTTATGGGTTAGGGTTTTCAGGTAGAGGGTTTTTAAGGTTAGGGTAGGGTTTATGGTTTTAGGAATTTAGGGTATTAGGGTTTTTAGGGTATAGGGTTTTAAGGTTTAGGGTTAAGGGTTTTATGGTTTATGTTTTAGGGTTTAGGGTTTAGGGTTTAGTGTTTTTGGTTTTAGGGTTTGGTGTTTTCAGGTTTGGGTTTTAATCTTTAGGGTTTAAAGTTTAGAGTTTTAGGGTTTTGTGGAATAGGGTTAGGGTTTTGGATTTTTAGGTTTAGGGTTTTAGGGTTTAAGGATTACCTGTTCAGGGTTTAAGATTTGAGGGTTTAGGGTTTAGGATTATAGGGTTTTACAATTTAGGGTTTTAAGGTTTTAAGATTTAGGATTTTAGGGTTTAGGGTTTCTAGGATTTTGGGTTGTTTAGTGTTTAGTGTTGATATGTTAAGGTTTTGGGTTTTTGGGTTTAGGATTTTAAGGTTTAAGGTTTTAGGGTTTAGGGTTTTAGGGTTTAGGATTTTAAGGCTTAGCATGTAGGGTTTAGGGTTTTAGGGTTTAGGGTGTTGGATTTGAGGGTTTATAGTTTAGGGCTTTAGGGGTTTATGGTTTAGGGTATAGGATTTTAAGGTTTAGGATTTTTTTGGTGAAGGGCTTAGGGTTTAGGGTTGTTTAGTTTTTAGAGTATCGGGTTTATGGTTTAAGGTTTTAGGGTTTAGGATTTCAATTTTTATGGTTTAGGGTTAGGGGTTTTGGGTTTTGGGTTTATGGTTTTATGGTTTAGGGTGTAGGATTTGAGGGTTTAGGGTTTCGGGTTTTAGGGTTTATGGTTTAGGGTCTAGGATTTGAGGGTTAGGGTTTAGGGTATAGTGTTTAGAGTTTTTAGGTTTTTATGGTTTAGGGTTCGTGGTTTAGGTTTTTTAGGGTTTAAGGTTTAGGGTTTAGTGTTTCGGGTTTTATGATTCTAGATTTATTAGGGTATAGGGTTTAAGGTTTTAATGTTTATTGTTTAGGGTTTGGATCTTGTGTTTACAATTTGGGGTTTTGGGTGTAGGGTTTAGGGTTTAGGGTTTAGGGTTTTAGGGTTTATTATTTTAGGGTTTAGGTTGTAGGGTTGGTTAGTGTTTAGGGTATAGGATATAGGGTTTAGGGTTTAGCATTTATGTTTTAGGGTTTTTTTGTGTTTAGGGTATAATATATATGGTTTAGTATTTTATTGTTTATGGTTTAGGATGTTAGGGATTAGGGTTTAGGATTTAGGGTTTAGTGTTTCAGGTTTTATGATTCTAGAGTTATTAGTGTTTAGGGTTTAAAGTTTTAATGTTTATGGTTTAGGGTTTTGTTTCTTGTGTTCACGATTTGGGGTTTCGGGTTTTGGGATTAGGTTCTAGGGTTTTAGGGTTTATTATTTTAGGGTTTAGGTTGTAGGGTTGTTTGATGTTTAGGGTATAGGATATAGGGTTTAGGGTTTTGCATTTATGTTTTAGGGCTGTTTTGTGTTTAGGGTATAGTATATATGGTTTATTATTTTATTGTTTAAGGTTTAAGATTTTAGAAATTAGGGTTTAGGGTTTTAGGGTGTAGGGTTTTAAGGTTTAGAATTTTTATGGTGTAGGGTTTAGGGTTTATGGTTTAGTCCTCATGGAGATTGACACTCACTTACTACTTTATTACTTTTTAACGATACGTGGACTAGCGTATGGGGTTTTATGGTTTAGGGTTTAGGGTTTAATGTTTTGGGTTTTAGTGTTTAGGGTTTCAGGGTTTTGGGTTTTGGGTTTTAAGGTTTTGGATTTAGTGTTAAGGGTTTAGAGTTTAGAGTTAAGTGTTTTAGGTTTTAGGGTTTAGGGTATATGTAGCATAGATATATGAGCTTACCTTGTAAATTGTTTGGTTGGAACCTAAGATATCAATCCATAATCTATAATTCTACTTAGACATAAGTTAATTATGGTTTAGATTGGTAATCATAAGTATGACAGTTCGTTGGGCCTTAGAGTTAAGATTAATGCTACTGAGATGTTATTGTAGTATTACAAAGCTGATTAAGGTTTATGGTTAAGGGTTTAGGGTTTTTAGGGTTAAGGTTTAGGGTTTAGAGTTTAGCGATTAGGGTTTTGGGTTGTAGGGTTTAGGGTTTTAGGGGTCAGGGTTTTAGGGGTTAGAGTTTTAAATGTTAGGGTTAGGGTTACCACTTTGCAAATATTATCTCATACTACTCTATTAGTCATCTTAATCTAAAGTTAATTTTAACCTCATTGATTCATCATTATTATTACTGGCCTATTTATAAGTTAAATCTTCTTTGGTTCAATATATTACATATTTACACTAGTCCCCCTGGAGAACGATACTCACTTACTCTATTACTTGTTAAAGATACAGGCACTAGTGTATACATAAATTATAGAACACCCCACAAGAATAGATCTTTCATCTTTAAACTAGGGTTTAGAGTTTTAGGATTTATGGTTTTTAGAGTTTAGGGTTTATGGTTTTAGGGTTTTAGTGTTTAGGTTTTGTAGAGTTTAGGGTTTATGGTTTTAGGGTTTAGGTTTAGGGTTTTGGGATTTAGGGTTTTTGGAGTTTATGGTTTATGGTTTTAAGGTTTTAGGGTTTAGGTTTAGGGTGGGTTTAGTGTTTAGGGTATAGGGTTTAGGGGATTAGTGTTTTGGGTTTTTGGGTTCTGGGTTTTAAGGTTTAGGGTTTAGGATTTTAGGGTTTAGTGTTTAGGGTTTTAGGGTTTAGAATTTTTAGGGTTTAGTGTTTTGGATTTTGAGGATTAGAATTTGGAGTTTAGTGTTTTAGGGTTTAGGGTTTAAGGTTTAGGGTTTTATGGTTTAGGGTTTAGGATTTGAGGGTTTAGAGTTTAAGGTTTTAAGGTTTTAATGTTTAGGGTTTTAGGGTTTAGGATTTTTAGTGTTTAGTGTTTTAGGGTTTTAGGTTTTACGTTTCTAGTGTTTAGGATTTTAGCGTTTAGGATTTTTAAGGGTGTAGGGTTTAGGGTTGTTTAGTATTTAGGGTATAGTGTTTAATGTTTAAGGTTTAGGGTTTAGGGTCTTAAAGTTTAGGATTTTGGGTTTTGGTTTAGGGTTAGGGTTATAGAGTTTAGGGTTTAGCATTTTAGGATTTAGGGTTTTAGAGTTAGGAGTTTATGGTTTTAGGGTTTTAGGGTTTGGGGTTTTTGGGTTTTGGATTTTAGTGTTTAGTGTTTTTGGTTTAGGGTTTTGGGTTTAGGGTTTGAGGGTTTAGGGGTTTAGGATATAAGGTTTTTAGAGTTTATTGTTTATTGTTTTTGGCTTTAATTTTTAGGGTGTAGGGTTTAGGGTTTAGTGTTTAGGGTTTTTGGGTTTAGAATTTAAGGGTTTGGGGTTTAATCTTTAGGGTTTAGGGTTTAGGACTTTTTTGGTTTAGTGATTTGGATTTTGGGGTTTAGGGTTTATGGTTTAGTGTTTTGGGTTTTAGAGTTGAGCGTTTTGGGGTTTAGGGTTTCAGGGTTTAGGGTTTAGGGTTTAGAGTTTTAGGTTTTAGGGTTTTAAGGTTTAGGATTTTTAGGGTGTAGGGTTTAGGGTTTTAGGGTTTAGGATTCTCAGGGTGTAGGGTTTAGGGTTGTTTAGTATTTAGGGTATAGTGTTTAGGGTTAGGGTTTAGGGTTTAGTTTTTTAGGATTTAGGGTTTTTAGTGTTAAAGGTTTTAGGATTTATGGGTTTTGGATTTTAGGGTTCTAGGGTTTTAGGGTTTGGGGTTTGGGGTTTGGGGTTTGGGATTTTGGGTTTGGGGTTTGGGGTTGTGGTTTAGGGTTTAGGGTTTAGGGTTTTACGGTTTTGGATTTTAGGGTTTAGTGTTTTGGATTTTGAGGATAAGGATTTAGAGTTTAGTGATTTAGGGTTTAGGGTGTTAGGGTGTTAAGGTTTAGGGTTTAGGGTTTTAGGGTTTAGGGTTTTAGTGTTTAGGATTTTACTGTTTAGGATTTTTAGGTGTAGGGTTTAAGGTTGTTTAGTATTTGGGGTATAGTGTTTAGGGTTTAGGGGTTAGGGTATTAAGGTCTAGGATTTTGGGTTTTTGTTTAAGGTTAGGGTTTTAGGGTTTATGGTTTAGTGTTTTAGGATTTAGTGTTTTTAGAGTTAAGGGTTTATGGCTTTAGGGTTTATGGTTTAGGGTATAGGAATTTAGGGTGAATGGTTTAGGGTTTAGGTTTTTAGGGTTTTAGGTTTGGGGTTTTTGGTTTTGGATTCTAGGGTTAAGGAACAGGGTTTAGTGTTTTGGTTTTTAGGGTTTAGGGGTTTTATGGTTTATAGTTTAGGGTTGTTTTGTTTTTAGGGTAGAGGTTTTAGGGTTTAGGATTTAGGGTATAGGGTTTTAGGGTGTAGGATTTGAGGGTTTAGGGTTTATGGCTTTAGGGTTTTAGGGTTAATGGTTTAGGGTATAGGATTTTAGGGTTTAGGATTTTTAGGGTGAAGGGTTTAGGGTTTAGGGTTTTAGGGTTAAGGGTTTTTGGGTTTTGGATTCTAGGGTTAAGGAATAGGGTTTAGTGTTTTGGTTTTAGGGTTTAGGGTGTATCTGGTTTAGGGTTTAGGGTTGTTTAGTTTTTCAGGTAGAGGATTTACGGTTTATGGTTTATGGTTTTAGGGTTTAGGATTTCAAGGTTTAGGGATTTGGGTTTATGGTTTTAGGGTTTAGAGTGTAGGATTTGAGGGCTTTGGGTCTAGGGTTATAGGGTTTTAGGGTTTATGGTTTAGGGTCTAGGATTTGAGGGTTTAGGGAATAGTGTTTCATGTTTTTAGGGTTTTAGGGGTTTCGGGTTTTGTAGGCTTTGGGTTTAGGGTTGTTTAGTTTTTAGGGTGTAGGATAGAGGGTTTACGGTTAATGGTTTAAGGCTTTAGGATTTAGGATTTTGAGGTTTAGGGATTTGAGTTTTTGGTTTAGGCATTTAGGTTTAGGGTGTAGGATTTTGAGGCTTTAGGGTTTAGGGTTCATGATTTTGGTTTTTTAGGGTTTAGGGTTTAGGGTTTAGTGTTTTGGGTTTTATGGTTTTAAAGTTAAAAGGGTTTTGTGTTTAAGGTTTTAATGTTTATAGTTTAGGGTTTTAGTGTTTTAGATTTTTTTGGTTTAGGGTTTTGGGTCATTGGTTTAGGATTTGGTGTTCTGGGTTTTGGGTTTAAGGGTTTAGGGTTCATTATTTTAGGGTTTAGGTTTTAGGGTTGTTTAGTGTTTAGGGTATAGGATATAGGGTTTAGGGTTTAGCATTTAAGGTTTAGGGTTGTTTAGTGTTTAAGCTATATGATATAGGGTTTTGGGTATTTTGGTTTAGGGTTTAGGGCTAATGGTTTAGGTTTTTTAGGGTTTAGTTTTTCGGGTTTTAGGGTTTTAGGGTTATTAGAGTTTAGGGTTTATGGTTAGGTTTTAGGGTATATGTAGCATAGACATTTGATCTCACATTGCAAACCCTTTGGCTGGAACTTTAGAAATCAATCAATAATCTCAAATTATGCTTAGACAATAATCTCAAATTAAGTTAATTAAGGTTTAGATGTGTAATTGTAGGTACGTTTTGATTTAAAGCTACGGTTAATGCTACTGAGATGCTATAGCTGTAGAATAAAGCTGATTAAGATAAAAAAAATTGATACGGGATTAGTTATCCATACTAGCCGCAAAACCCATTGAATATGTAATTGAAATTAAGTTGGTTTTCTACTCTTCAAATATCATCTCATACTACTTTATTGTTACCGCCCTTTACCCAAGTTAATTATTCTATGGTTCAATATATTGAATACATATTCATACTAGTCTGCATGGAGACTGACACTCACTTACTACTACTTATTACTTGTTATTAACAATACGTGCATTAGCGTATACACAAATCATACAACACCCTCTAATAATATATCTTTCTGCTTTGAACTTAGAATTTCGGGTTTACGTTTGGCTGGAACTTAAAAATCAATCCTTATTTTGGAATTATGCTTAGACATAAGTTAATTAAGGCTTAGATTTGTAATCGTAAGTACGTTCATTGGGCTTTAGAGTTATGGTTAGTGCTACCGAGATGATATGACAGTATAAAAAGTTGATTAAGATAAAGTAATTGATAGGAGATTTATCCATACTAGCTGCCAAAACCATTGAATATCTCATTGATATTAAGTCAGTTTTCTAACCATATTGATTCATCAATTTTATTACAGCCCGATTTGCAAGTTAAATCTTTTTTAGTTCAATATATTGCATATTCACACTACTCCCTATGGAGATCGACACTCACTTACTACTTTATTACTTGTTCATGAATCTTGCACTAGCATATACACAAATCATACAACACCCCCTAAGACTAGAGGTTTATTCGTAAACCTTATTATTTCCATTCCCGTTTTTGAATGTGTTGAAAATTGTGCAAAAGGCAAGGAATATCATTGTTCTTTGTGCTTAGAGGAAAATTCACATGTTGTCACGAGTTTGGATGGTGAGATTGAGGGGGAAGAGAATTCCCATATTTACTCTCATCATCTATAAACCCAAAAATGGTTGCTGAGAATATTGTGGACATTTCCGTGTATGTTTCCATTATGGGAAACATGTAGAACCAAGTTGAGAAAGATGAAACTTCCATTCTAGTTTCTCCTTCTACAGCAAAAAATGATCTTTCTCAGTCTCATTGGATAGACTAGGTGAGGCAACCTTACTTCCCATTTCATAGTGTCGAACAAAAATCCACAAAATGATCAGAGTAGTAAATGCATGATATATGATGATGAGGTCAGTGTTTAGGGTTTTTAGGGTTTTACGATTTAGGCATCATGGTTTTGGTATTTTGGGTTTAGGGTTTCGACTTTAAGGGTTTTAGGGTTTTTAGGGTTTAGGATTTAAGGTTTTAGGATTTAGGGTTTTAGGGTTTAGGGTTTAGCGTGTTGGGTATATGTAGCATAGACATTTCAGCTCACCTTGTAGACCCTTTGGCTAGAACTTAAGAAATCAATCTATAATCTAAAATTATGCTTAAACATAAGTTAATTAAGGTTTAGATTGGTAGTCGTAAGTACGCTCATTGGGATTTAGAGATAATGTTAATGCTATGACTTTATAGTTGATTAAGATAAAGTAATTGATAGGGGATTTATCCATACTAGCTGCCAAAACCATTGAATATCTCAGTGTTATTGAGTTAGTTTGCTTACCATATAGATTCATCATTTTTATCACAACCCTATTTTAAATTTAAATCTATTTTAGTTCAATGTATTGCATATTCACACAGTCCCTTTGGAGATCGACAGTCGCTTACTACTTTATAACGTATTAACGATACGAGCACTAACGTATACAAAAATCATACAATGCCCTTTAATAATAGAGGTTTACACCTAAACCCTATTATTTCAATTCCTGTTTTGGAAGGTGTTGAAGATTGTGCAAAGGGCAAGGAAGATCTTTCTTCCTTAAGCTTAGAGGAAAACACACAAGATGTTGCTGGTTTAAATGGTGATATTGAGGGGGAAGAGGAATTTTTACCTTCATCATCTAAAAACCCAAAAATGGTTGTTGGTTTAGGGTCTTGGGGTTTAGGGTCCTAGGGTCTTAGGGTTTTATGGTTTTAGGGTTTAGCATTTAAGGTTTATGGTTTTGGGTTTAAGGATTAAGGATTACAATTTAGGGTTTATGGTTTAGGGGTTAGGGTTTTAGGGTTTAGGGGTTAGGGGTTAGGGTTTTAGGGTTGATGGTTTTTTGGGGGTAGGGTAGGGTTTGAAGTTTTACGATTTTAGTGTATTAGGGTTTTTAGAGTATAGGGTCTTAGGGTTTAGGGTTTAGGGATTTGGGTTTAGGGTTTAGTGTTTTAGGTTTTCGGTTTAGGGTTTTATGGATTGGGGTTTAATTATTAGGGTTTAAAGTTTAGGATTTTTAAATGTTGGGTATTAGGGTTTAGGGTTGTACGGTATAGGGTTTAGGGTTTTAGTACATAGAGTTTTAGATTCGAGGGTTTAGGATTTTAAGGTTTAAGGGTTGTTTTAGGATTTTAGGTTTAGGGTTTATAGGGATTAGTGTTTAGGGTTGTTTAGAGTTTAACGTATAGGGTTTAGTGTTTAGGGAATAAGTTTTAGGGTTTAGGGTTTTAGGGTTTATGGTTTCATGATTTAGGATTTGAGGGTTTAGGGTTTAGGATTTTAGGGTTTATGGTTTAAGTGTTTATGATTTTAGAGTTTAGGGATTTTAGGGTTTTGGGCTATTTAGTGCTTAGGGTTGTTTAATGTTTAGGGTATAGGGTTTAAGTTAGTTTGCTACCAATATTGATTAATCATTATTAGTTTGCCACCCATATTGACTAATCGTTATTATGAGTTTAGGATTTTAGGATTTTAGAATTTTAGGATTTTAGGGATTAGGATTTAGGGTTTTGGGTTTAGGGTTTCAGGGTTGAGGATTTTTAGGGTGTAGGGTTCAGCGTTTAGGGTTTAAAGATTTTAGGGTTTAGGGTTTTAGGGTTTAGGATTTTAGGGTGTAGGGTTTTGGGTTGTTTAGTGCTTAGGGTATTGGGTTTAGTGTTTAAGGTTTAGGATTTAGGGCTTTAGGGTTTAGTGTTTTAGGGTTTAGGGTTTTAAGGTTTAAGGTTTAGGATTTAGGGTTTGGGTTTAGGGCTTAGGGCTTACGGTTTTAGGGCTTAGGGTTTTAGTGTTTTAGGGTTTTGGGTTTAGGGTTTTATGGTTTAGGGTTTGAAGGTATAGGGTTGTGGGTTGTAGGCTGTGGGTTGTGAGTTTATGGTTAAGGGTTTAGGATTTATGGTTTAGTATTTTGGGTTTAGGGTTTTGGTTTAGGGTTAGGATTTGAGGGCTTAGGGTTTTGTGTTTTAGGATTTAGGCTTTTTAGAGTTCAAGTTTATGCTTTTTGGGTTTTAAGGTTTAGGTTTAGGGAGGGTTTAGTGTTTAGGGTTTAGGATTTGGGGTTTAGGGTTTACTATTTTGGGTTTTAGGGTTTTTGATTTTAGGGTTTTGGGTTTAATCTTTAGGGTTCAGGGTTTAGGGTTTGGGGTTTTAAGATTTTAGGAATTAGGATTTAGGGTTTAGGATTTTAAGGTTTAGGGTTTAAGATTTTAGGGTTTTTGGGTTTTTGGGTTTTTAGGTTTTGGGTTTCAGGGTTTTGGAATTTAGGGTGTATTGTTCAGTGTTTAGGGTTTTAGGGTTTAGGGTTTTAGGGATTAGAGTTTTAGGGTTTAGGATTTTTAGGGTGTAGGGTTTAGGGTTATTTGGTGTTTAGGGTATTGGGTTTAGGGTTTATGGTTTAGGATTTAGGGTCTTAGGGTTTTGGGTTTTAGGGTTTAGTGTTTTATGGTTTAGGGTTTGGGGATTAGAGTTTTGGGTTTTAGGGTTTTGGGTTTAGGGTTTTAGGTTTTAGGTTTAGGGATTAGGATTTGAGGGTTTAGGTTTTAGGGGTTTATGGTTTTAGGGTTTTGGGTTTTAGGGTGTAAAATTTTAGGCTTTGGGGTTGTTTAGTTTTTTGGGTATGGGGTTTAGGGTTTTGGGTTTATTACTACCCTATTTGCAAGTGAAATCTTCTTTGGTTCAATATTTTAATTACATATTCGCACTACTCAACATGGAGATTGACACCCATTTACTACTTTTAGGTATGGGGTTTAGGGATTTCGGTTTAGGGTTTTGGGATTAAGGTATTATGGCTAAGGGTTTTATGATTTATTGTTTATGGTTTAGGGTTTGAGGGTTTAGGATTTGGGGTTTTAGGGTTTAGGGTCTTAGGATCTTAGGGTTTAGGAGTTTAGTGTTTAAGGTTTTTAAGGGTTAGGGTTTAGGGTTGTTTAGTGTTTTGGGTATGGGGCTTAGGGTTTAGGGGTTTAGTATATTGATTACTTTGGTTCAATATATGTATTACATATTCACCCTAGTCCCCATCGAGATTGACACTCACTACGTTATTACTTGTTAATGATACGTGCACTAGCGTATACATAAATCATACAACACCTCTTAAGAATTGATATTTCTTCTCTGAACTTAGGGTGTAGGGTTTTAGGATTTATGGTTGTTAGAGTTTAGGGTTTATGGTTTTAGGGTTTTCGGGTTTAGGTTTTTTAGAGTTTAAGTTTAATTGTTTTAGGGTTTTGGTTTTGGGTTTGGGGTTCAGGGTATTGGGTTTTGGGTTTAGTGTTTTGGGTTTAAAGGTGTAGGGTTTATGGTTTGGGGTTTAATCTTGAGGGTTTAGGGGTTAGGTTTTCAGGGTTTTGCTGTTTAGGGTTTAGGGTTTTAAGGTTTAGAGTTTAGGATTTAGTGTTTTAGCATTAGGGTATTTTGGTTGAGGGTTTTAAGGTTTATGGTTTAGGGTTTGAGAGTTTAGGATTTTTAAGGTTTTGGATTTTAGTGTTTATAGTTTTTAGGGTTCAAGGTTTAGAGTTGCTTAGTGTTTAGGGTATAGGGTATAGGATATAGAGTTTAGTGTTTTGAGTTTGGGGTTTTATGGTTTAGGGTTTTAGGGGTTAAGGTTTAGTGTTTTGGGTTTTTGTTTTAAGGGTATAGGGACTAAGGTATTGGGTTTAAGATTATAGGGTTTAGAGTTTTAAAATTTAATGTGTAGGATTTGAGGGTTTGGGGTTCAAGTTTTAGGGTTTTATTGTTTATGGCTTTAGGGTTTTGGATTTTCCAGTTTAGGGTTATTTAGAGTTTAGGATATAGGGTATAGGGTTTAAGGTCTTGGGTTTAGGGTTTAGGGTTTAGGGTTTAGAGTTGTGTAGCATTTAAGGTATAGGGTATAGGGTTTAGGGTTTAGCGTTTAGGATTTAAGGTTTTAGGGTTTAGGTTTTTATGGTTTAGGGTTTAGGGTTTAGGGTTGGGGTATAGTGTTTAGAGTTTTTAAGGGTTTTGGGTTTAGGTTTCATGGTTTAGGTTTTTTAGGGTTTAGGGTTTAAGTTAAGTGTTTCGGGTTTTAGGGTATTACGGTATTAGGGTTTTGGGTTTAGGGTTTTGGGTATATGCAGCATAGACATTTGAGCTCGCCTTTGTAATCCCTTTGGCTGGAACTTAACAAATCAATCAATAATATGAAATTATGTTTAGACATAGGTTAATTAAGGTTTAGATTGGCACTTGTAAGTACCTTCTGATTTTTAGGAGTTTATGGTTTAGGGTTTAGGGTTTAGGGCTTTAGTGTTTAGGGTTTAGATTTGAGGGTTTAGGGTTAGGGTTTGAGGGTTTAGGATTTTTGCGATTTAGGGTTTAGGGTTGTTTCGTGTTTAGGGTATAGGGTTTATGGTTTATGGTTTTGGGTTTCAGATTCTAGGTTTTACGGTTTAGAGTTTTAGGATTTAAGGTGTAGGGTTTTGGGTTTTGGGTTTAGGGTTTGGGGTTTTAGGGTGTAAGACATAGGGTTTAATGTAAATGGTTTTTAAGGTTTTAGTGATTAGGGTTCATGGTTTAGATTTTCTCAGGTTTAGGGCTTCTAGATTAGGAATTAGGGAATAGGGTTTAGGGTTTAGGGTTAGGGTTTAGGGTTTAGGGTTAGGGTTTTAGGGTTTAGAACTTAGGGTTTAGGGTTTAGTTTTTTTGGGGTATTAGGGTTTAGGGATCATAGTTCTGGCTTTTTAGGGCTTAGGGTTTACGGTTTACATTTTTGGGTTTTGAGTTTTAGGGTTTTAGGGCTTTTAGGGTTTAGGGTTTAGAATTTTACTCTGTGGGGTCTAGGATTTAGAGTATATGTAGCATAAACATTTTAGTTCACCTTGTAAACCCTTTGGCTGGAACTTAAGAAATCAGTCCATAATCAAAAAAATTTCTTAGACATTAGTTAATTAAGTTTTAGGTTGGTAATGCTAAGTACGTTCATTGGGCTTTAGAGCTTTATGCAAGTTGAATCTTACTACTTTATTACTTGTTAACGACACATGCACTAGTGAATATCGAAATTGTTTTTATTATATGGTTTAGGGTTTAGTGTTTTGGGTTTTAGGGTTTAGGGTTTTTGGGTTTTTGGTGTAGGTTGTTTAGTGTTTAGGGTTTAGGGTTTAGAGTTTTGGGTTTTGGGTTTTAGGGTTGAGGGTTTTAGGGTTTAGGGTTTTATGGTTTAGCATTTAGGGTTTGCGGTTTAGGGTTTTATGCTTTAGGGTAAAGGGTTTAAGGTTTAGGCTTTAGGGTTTTAGGGTTTAGGGTTTGAGGGTTTATGGTTTTAGGGGTTCGAGTTTTAGAGTTAAGTGTTTTTAGGGTTTAGGGTTTTAGGGTTTATGGGTATGGGTTAAGGGCTTAGTGTTTTGGGTTGTCGGGTTTGGGGTTTAATCTTTAGGGTTTAGGGTTTGAGGGTTTTGGGGTTATGGTTTAGGGTTTCAGGTTTTAGCGTTTAGGATTTAGGGTTTTAGGTTTCGGACTTGAGGATTTAGGGTTTAGGGTTTTAGGGTTTTACGGTTTAGGGATTTAGGGTTAAGGATTTTAGGGATTTGTTTTGTTAGGGATTAGGATTTAGGGTTGTTTAGTGTTTAGGTTATAGGTATTAAAGTCTAGGGTTTAAGGTATAAGGATTAGGGTTTAGGGTTTTAGGGGGTAGGGTTTTAGGGTTTAGAATTTTAAGGTTTATGGTTGAGAATTTATGGTTTTGGGTTTATTATTTGGGGTTTAGGGTTTAAAGTTTTTAAGGATTTATGATTAGGGCTTCAGGTTTTAGGGTATAGGATTTTAGGGTTTATGGTTTTACGTTTAAGGTTTTAGGGTTTATGGTTTTTGGGTTTAGGATTTTTCGGTTTACGGTTTTAGGGTTTCGAGTTTAGGATTTTAGTGTTTTAGGTTTTAGGGTGTAGAATCTTAGGGTTTGGGGTTTTTAAGGTTTATGGTTGTTAAGTGTTTAGGGTTTAAGGATTTGGGTTTGGGTTTTAAGGTTTAGGGTTTTATGATTTTGGGTTTAATGGTTTAGGGTTTAGGGTTTAGGGTTTAGGGTTTCAAGATTTGGGGTTAAGGTTTAGGGTTTTAGGGTTTATTGTTTTAGGTTTACAGTTTTAGGGTTTAAGGTTTTTTGGTTCAGGGTTTAGGTTTTTGGGCTTAGGTTTTAGGGTTTATGGTTTATGGTCTCAGGGCTTAGGTTAAGGTTTAATATTTGATGGTTTAGTGTTTATTGTTATTAGGGGTATATTGGTAAAGGTTTTAAGGTTTTAGGTATTTAGGGTTATATGGTTTAGGGTTCATGGTTTTGAGTTTTATTGTTTTGGTTTTGGGTTTATTGTTTTAGAGTTTAGGGTTTTGGGTAAGGGTTTAGGACTTAGGTTTTAGTGTTTAGGGTTTTCAGGGTTTTAGGGTTTAGGGTTCATGGTTTAGTTTATAAGGGTTTAAGGTTTAAGGTTTTAGGGTTTTTAGGGTTTTGGATTTGAGGTTTTAGGGATTAGGGTTTAGGGTATATGTAGCATAGACATTTAAGCTCAACTATTTAACCCTTTGGTTGGAACTTAGACATAAGTTAATTAATGTTTAGATTGGTAATCGTAAGTACGTTCATTGGGCTTTAGAGCTAAGCTTAATGCTATTGAAATGCTATGAGTTTAGAACAAAGTCGGTTAAGATAAAGTAATTGATAGGGGATTTATCAATACTAGCTGCCAAAACCATTGAATATCTCATTGATATTAAGTTAGTTTGCTTACCATATTGATTCAATATTATTATTACAGCCCAATTTGCAAATTAAATTATGTTTTGGTTCAATATATTGCATATTCACACTAGTCCCTATGGAATCGACACTCACTTACTACTTTATTAGTTGTTAATGGTACATGCACTAGTGTATACATAAATTTTGTCTGGGTTTTATCATTAAGGGTTTAGGGTTTATTTTTTAATGTTTTGGGTTTAAGATTTTAGGGTTTGGGGTTTAGGGTTGTTTAGTGTTTAGTGTTTATGGTTTAAGGTCTAGGGTTTAGGGTTTACAATTTTAGGGTTTAGGGTTTAGGGTTTTAGGTTTAGGGTTTTAAGGTTTAGGGTATATGCTTTTTGGTTTTGGGTTTAGGGGTTTTTTATTGTATAGGGTTTTGGGTTTTGGGTTTTAAGGTTTAGAGGTTTAGGGTTTTAAAGTTTATGGTTTTAGGGTTTCATATTTTAGAGTTTAGGGTTTTTAGGGTTTAGGGTTGTTTAGTGTCTAGGATATAGGGTTTAGGGTTTAGAGTTTAAGGTTTAAGGGTTTAAGGTTTAAGGTTTAAGGGTTTAGGGTTAAGGGTTTAGGATTTAATATTTTGGGTTGTAGGGTATAAGATTTTAGGGTTTGGGGTTTATTCTTTAGGGTTTAGGGTTTAATGGATTTGGGGCTTAGGGTTTAGGGTTTCATGTTTTAGGGTTAAGGGTTTCAGGGTTTAGGGTTCTGTATTTGAGGGTTTAGGATTTTATGGTTTAGTTTCTTTTAGAGTTTAGGGTTTACGGTTATTTAGTGTTTAGGTTATAGGGATTAGGGTTTAAGGTTTAAGGATTAGGGTTTGGGGTTTTAGGGTGTAGGGTTTTACGGTTTAGAATTTTAATGTTTAGGGTTGTGGATTTATGGTTTAAGGTTTGGGGTTTGGGGTTTGGGGTTTAGGGTTTAAGCGTTTTAGGAATTTATGTTCAGGGTTTCGAGTTTTAAGGATTAAGATTTTAGGGTTTATGGTTTTAGGGTGTTAGGTTTTGGATTTGAGGGTTTTGGGTTTAGGGTTTTACGCTTTTAGGTTTTAGGGTGTCAGATTTTAGGGTTTAGGGATTTTAGGGTTTAGGGTTTAGGGTTGTTTTATGTTTAGGGTTGTTAAGTGCTTAAGGTACAGAGTTCAGTGTTTTGGGTTTAGGGTTTTAGAGTTTAGGGTTTAGGGTTTAGGGTTTAGGGTATGGTTTTAGGGTTTAAGGTTTAGGGTTTCACTGTTTAGGGTTTAAGGATTAAGATTTGAGGGTTTAGGATTTAGGGTTATTGGGTTTTAGGGTATAGGGTTTCCAGGTTTAGGGTTTAGGGTTGTTTAGTGCTTTGTGTTTACAGTTTAGGGTTTAGCATTTAGGGTTGTATGGTTTTAGGGTTAATGGTCTTAGGGTTTATTGTTTTAAGGTTTAGGGTTTATGGTTTAGGGTTTAGGGTTTAGGGTTTTAGGCTATAAGGTTTACGATTTGAGGGGTTAGGGTTTAGGGTTTTCAAATTTAGAGTTCAGGTTTTTGGGTTTAGTGTTGTTTAGTGTTTAGCTATAGGGTTTAGGGTTTAGGGTTTTAGAATTTAGGCTTATGGGTTTAGGGTTTAGGGTTTAGTGTTTTGTGTTTTAGGGTTTTAGGATTTATGGTTTGGGATTAAATTTTTAGGGTTTAGGGTTTGGGGGTTTAAGGAATAGGGTTTAGGGTTTCGGGTTTTAGGGTTTCGGGTATTAGAATTTAGGGTTTTAGGGTTTTAGGGTTTTAGGGTTTTAGTGTTTAGGGTTTATGATTTAAGGGTTTAGGGTTTAGAGTTTTAGGATTTTACGGTCTAGGGTTTTAGCCTTTAGGATTTTAAGGTTTAGTGTTTTTTAGGGTTTAGGGTTTAGGGTTGTTTAGTGTTTAGGTTATATGAATTAGGGTTTAAGGTTTAAGGTTTAGGGAGTAGAGTTTGTGGTTTGGGATTTAGGGGTTTGGTTTAGGGATTTAGGGTTTAGGGTTTAAGGTTTAAGATTTGAGGGTTTGGGGTTTAGGGTTATTAGGTTTTATGGTTAAAGGTTTTTGGGTTTTTGATTTTAGGGTTTAGGGTATTTAGGTTTTAAGGTCTAGGGTTTAGGGTTCTTGGTTTAGCTTTTTTAGGGTTTAGGGTTCAGGTTTAATGTTTGCTATTTTTGGTTTTTGGTTTAGCGTTTGAGGGTTTAGTATTTAGGGTTTTTAGGGATTAGGACTTAGGGTTTAGTGTTTTGCGATTTCAGGATTTTAGGGTTTAGGGTTCATGGTTTAGGTTTATTAAGGTTTAGGGTTTTGAGTTTTAGGGTTTTAAGGTTTTAAGGTTTTAGTGTTTAGGGTTTAGGGTTTTATGTTTTAGGGTTGAGGGTATATGTAGCATAGACATTTCAGCTCACCTTGTAAACCCTTTGGCTGGAACTTAAGAAATTAATCCATCCTCTTACATTATGCTTTGACATAAGTTAATTATGGTATAGATTGTTAATCGTAAGTAAGTTCATTGGGCTTTATAGCAAAGGTTAATGCTACTTAGCTTTATAGCTAAGGTTTTTGGGTTTAGGGTTGTAGGGTTTGTGGTTTAGGGTTGTTTAGTGTTTAGTGATTATGGTTTAGGGTGTAGAGTTTTAGGGTTTTATTTTGAGGGTTTTAGTGTTTAGGTTTTAAGGTTTTGGGTTTTGGGTTTAGGGTTTAGGTTTTAGCGTTTAGGGATTTAGGGATTAGCATTTGGGGTTTTAGCCTTTAGTGTTTGCGATTTGTGGGGTTAGGGTTTAGGGTTTTAGGGTTTTAGTGTTTTTGGTTTTAGGGTTTCAAATTTTAGACTTTAGGGCCTTTAGGGTTTAGGGTTTAGGGTATAAGGGTGTTCAGTGTTTAGGTTTAGGGTTTAGGGTTTTAGGGTTTAGGGTTTAGTATTTTGGGTTTTCGGATTTTGGGATTAATGGTTTGCGGTTAAATGTTTAGGGTTTGAGGTTTTGGGGGATCAGGGTTTAGGGTTTCTGGTTTAGCGTTTAGGTTTTGGGGTTAAGGGTTTATGATTTGAGCGTTTAGGGTTTAGGGTTTTAGGGTTTTACGCTTTTATGGTTTAGGGTTTCGTTTAGGATTTTAGGGCGTAGTTTTTTTAGGGTTTAGGGTTGTTTAGTTTTTAGGTTATAGGGATTAGGGTTTAAGGCTTAAGGTTTAGGGAATTAGGGTTTAGGTTTTTTGATTTGAGTGTTTTCGGTTTAAGGTTTAAGGTATTAGTAGTTTGGGTTTCAGTTTTGTGGGTTTAGGGTTTTAGGGTTTTAGGGTTTAAGGTTTTAGGATTTCATGGTTTAGGGTTTTTAGGGTTTAGTGTTTAGGGTTGTTTAGAGTTTAGTGTATAAGGTTTAGGGTTTAGGGATTCAATATTAGGGTTTAGGGTTTAGGGTTTCAAGGTTTAGAGTACAGAGTTTAGGGTTTTGGGTTTTAGGGTTTATTGTTTAAGTGATTAGGATTTTAGAGTTTAGGGCTTTTAGGGTTTAGGTTTTAGGGTTGTTTAGTGATTAGGGTATCGGGTTTATGTGTTTTTGCTACCTATTTTGATTCAACATTATTATTACAACCCTATTTTCAAGTTAAATCGATTTTGGTTCAAAATATTGTATATTCACACTAGTCCTTGTAAAGATCGACACTCACTTACTACTTTATTACTTATTAACACGTGCACTAACATACACAAAAATCATACAACACCCCCCTTACAATAAAGTAATAAGTGAGTGTTTAAGATTTAGGGTTTAACGATTTAAGGTTTTAGGGTTTCGGATTTTTGGTTTCTGGTTTAGGTTTATGGGTTTAGGGTTATAGATTTATGGTTTGACGGTTTAGGGTTTAGGGTTTTAGCATTTAGGGTTTTTAGAGTTTAGGGTTTATGGTTTTAGGGTTTTAGGGTTTAAGTTAACGGAGGATTTTAGGGTTTAGGTTTACGGAGGGTTTAGTGTATTCAAAAATCACACATGCACTAGTGTATACACAAATTTTGTTTTGGTTTTATGGTTTAGTGTTTATTGTCTAGAGTTTTCTGTTTTAGGGTTTCGAGTTGTTTAGTGTTTAGTGTCTAGGGTTTATGGTTTAGGGTTTAGGGTTTAGGGCATTAGGGTTTTAGGGTTTAGGGTTTTATGGTGTAGGGTTTTGAAGTTTAGGCTTTAGGGTTTAGGGTTTTAGGGTTTAGTGTTTAGGGTTTTAGGCTTTAGGGTTTACGATTTGAGGGGTTTGGGTTTAGGGTTTTACGTTTTTATGGTTTATGGTTTTAGGGTTTTAGATTTTCGAGTTTAGGATTTTTAGGGTTTAGGATTTAGTGATTTAGGTTTTAGGGTTTGGGGATTTATGGTTTGGGCTTAAATCTTTAGGGTTTAGGGTTT
Source organism: Datisca glomerata (assembly GCA_003255025.1). NCBI lineage: Eukaryota > Viridiplantae > Streptophyta > Magnoliopsida > Cucurbitales > Datiscaceae > Datisca > Datisca glomerata. Next base: position 1,782,636 of record QANY01011952.1, on the reverse strand, counting down.
GAGGGTTATTGATATTCGGTTTTAGCGTTTCGGGTTTTAGGGTTTAGGGTTTATTATTTGAGGGTTTAAGGTTTAGGGTTTATGATTTGGGATTTGGGGTTTAGGGTTTTAGGATTTTATGGTTTTACGGTTTAGGGTTTAAGCGTCTAGGATTTTAGGGTTTAGTTTTTTTAGGCTTCAGAGTTTATTGTTTTTTAGTGTTTGGGTTATAGGGTTTAGGGTTTATGGTTTAAGGTTTATGGATTAGGATTTCGGGTTTTAAGGTGAAGGGTTTTAGGGTTTAGAATTTTAAGGTTTGGGTTAGAGGATTTATGGTGTAGGATTTAGGATTTGAGGTTTAGGGTGTAAGGGATTTAGGGATTTGTTTAGGGTTTCGGGTTTTAGGGTTTAGGATTTTAGGGTTTCGGGTTTATGGCTTTCGGGTTTAGGGTTTTGATTTGAGAGTTTTAAATTTATGGTTTTAGGGTTTGGAGTTTTAGGGTGTAGGATTTTAGGGCTTAGGCATTTTAGGGTTTAGGGTTTAGAGGTTAGGGTTTTAGGTTTAAGGTTTAAGATTTAAAGGTTTAGGGTTTAGGGTTTTAGGTTTATGCTTAAAGGTTTTTGAGTTTAGGATTTTAGAGTTTAGGGTATATAGAGCTTAGGGTTTAGGGTTTATTGTTTAGGGTTTAGGGTTTTAGTGTTTAGGGTTCTTGGTTTTGGTTTTTTAGGGTTTAGGGTTTTATGGTTTTGGTTTTGGGTTTAGGGTTTGAGGGTTTAAGGTTTAGGGTTTTAGGGTTTCAGACTTAGGGTTTTGTGTTTAGGGTTTTCAGGGTTTTAATGTTTAGGGTTCATGGTTTAGGTTTTTCAGGGTTTAGGTTTTTGAGTTTTTAAGTTTTAGAGTTTTTAGAGTTTAGGATTTATGGTTTTAGGGTTTAGGGTATATGTAGGATAGACATTTTAGCTCACCTTGTAAACCCTTTGGCTGAAACTTAAGAAATCTATTCATTATCTTACATTATGCTTAGACATAAGTTAATTAAGGTTTAAATTGGAAATCGTAAGTACGTTCATTGGGCCTTAGAACTAAGGTTAATGCTACTGAGATGCTATATGCTGATTAAGATAAAGTAATTGATAGGTGATTTATCCATACTAGCTACCAAAACCATTGAATATCTCATTGATATTTAGTTAGTTTGCTAGCCATATTGATTCATCATTATTATTACATCCCTATTTGCAAGCTAAGTTGATTATGGTTCCATATATTGCATATTCACTAACTAATTCATTAATTGTTAACGAGATATGCACTAGTGTATACACAAATTCTGTTTTGGTTTTATGGTTTAGGGTTTAGGGTTTATGGTTTAGTGTTTTGGGTTTTAGGGTTTTGGGTTTTGGGTTGTTTAGTGTTTAGTGTTTAAAGTTTATGGTTTACGGTTTTAGTTTTTTAGGGTTGAGGGTTTTAGTGTTTAGGGTTTAGGGTTTTTGGCTTTAGGGTTTACGATTTGAGGATTAAGGGTTTAGGGTTTTAGGGTTTTAGGGTTTAAGGGTTTTAGGGTTTAAGGGTTTATGGGTTTATGGTTTTAGGGTTTCATATTTTAAAGTTTAGGGTTTTTAGGGTTTAGGGTTTAGCGTTGTTTAGTGCTTAGGTTTATGCTTTAGGGTTTAGGGCTGAGGGCTGTATGGTTTAGTGTTTAGTGTTTTGGGTTTTAGGGTTTCAGGATTTATGGTTAGGGGTTAAATCTTTAGAGTTTAGGGTTTGAGGGTTTTGGGGATTTGGGTTTAGGGTTTCGGGTTTTACGGTTTTGGGTTTATGATTTGATGGTTTAGGGTTTCGGGTTTTAGGATTTTAGGGTTTAAGGTTATAACATTTAGGAATTTAGGGTTTAGGGTTGTTTAGTGTTTAGGTTATAGGGATTAGAGCTTAAGGTTTATGGTTTAGGGATTAAGGTTTAGGGTTTTAGCATATAGGTTTAGAATTTTAACGTTTAGGGTTTAGGATTTATGGAGAGTTTAGGGTTTTAGGGTTTCGAGTTTTAGGGTTTATGGTTGTTTAGTGTTTATGGTTTAGGGATTAGGATTTAAGGTTTAGAGTTTAGGGTTTATGGGTTATAGTGATTTATATTTAGAGTTTCGGGTTTTAGGGTTTAGGATTTTAGGGTTTAGGCTTTTAGTGTTTATGGTTTTAGGGTTTAGCATTTTGGATTTGAGGGTTTCAGGTTTAGGGTTTTAAGTTTTTAGGTTTTGGGTTTAGGATTTTAGGGTTTAGGATTTTGAGGGTTTAGGGTTTAGGGTTGTTAACTGTTTAGGGTGTAGGGTTTAGGGTTTTTCGATTTAAGGTTAAGGGTTTAGGGTTTTACTATTTTTGGATTTATGGTGTAGGGTTTTATGGTTTAGAGTTTAGGATTTATAATCTAGCGTTTTAGGTTTTAGGGTTTTAAGGTTTAGGATTTAGGTTTAAGGGTTTAGGGTTAAGTGTTTAGGGTTTAGGGTTTATGGTTAATGGTTTAGGGTTTAAGGGTTTGGGGTTTAAGGTGTATGATTTGTAGGTTTAGGATATAGGGTTATTAGGTTTTATTGTTAAAGGTATTAGGGTTTAGGATTTTAGGGTTTTGGGTATTTAGGGTTTAGGATTTTGGGGTTTAGGGTTCATGGTTTAGGTTTTTTCAAGGTTTAGGGTTTATGGTTTACGGTTTACGATTTTAGGGTTTGGTGTTTAGGGTTTTAGGGTTTAGGGTTTTAGTGTTTAGGAATAGGGTTTCAGGGTTTAGGGTTTTAAGGGTTTAGTGTTTAGGCTTTAGAGTTGTTTAGTGTTTAGGGTATAGGGTAGAGGGTTTAGGGTTAATGGTATATAATGTTTGGGTTTATGGTTTTAGGGTTTAGGATTTTAAGGTTAAGGTTTACTGTTTAGGGTTTTTGGTTTTAGGTTTAGGGTTTTGTATTTAGGATTTTAGGTTTTAGGGTTTATGGTGTAGGTTTTGATGGTTTAGGGTTTTTGGTTTTAGGTTTAATGTTTTGTGTTTAGGATTTTAGGTTTTAGGGTTTATGGTGTAGGTTTTTATGGTTTAAAATTTTAGGGTTTATGGTTTAGGGTCTAGGATTTTAGGGTTTTTCATTTTTAGGATGTAGGGTTTATGGTTTAGGATTTTATGGTTTTAGGGTTTAGGATAAGGGTTTAGTTTTAGGGTTTTAGGTGTTTAGGGTTTATGGTTTATGGTTTTTTGTGTTTAGGGTATAAGGTATAGTGTTTAGGGCTTTTGATTTAGGGTTTTAGTGTTTATGGTTTTAGGGTTTAGGGTTTACACTTTTAGAGTTTAGTTTTTTAGGGTTTAGGGTATATGGTTGTTTAGTATTTAGGGTATGGGGTTTAGGGTTTAGGTTTTGGGTTCGGGGTTTAGGGTTTAGGGTTTAGGGTTTTAGGGTTTAGGGTTTTAAGGTTTAGGATTTAGGGTTTTGGCTTTAGGGTTTTGGATTTAGGGTTTTTATGGTTTAGGGTTTACGGTTTTAGGCTTTTAAGGTTTAGGCTTAGGGAGGTTCTAAGGTTTAGGGTTTAGTATTTTTGGTTTTAGGTTTTAGGGTTTTTAGGTCTTAGGGTTTCAGGGTTTGTGGAGTAATATTTAGGGTTTTGGTTTAGGGTTTTTGGGTTTTGGGCATTATGATTTAGGATTTAGTGTTTTACGGTTTAGAGTTTTGGGTTTAAGTGTTTAGGGGTTTGGGTTTAGGATTTTTGCATTTTTGAATTTTAGAGTGTAGGGTTTAGGATTTGAGGGTTTTAGGGTTTAGGATTTGGGGGTCTAGGGTTACGGTAGTTTAGTGTATAGGGTATAGGGTAGTAGGGTTTAGTATTTAAGGGTTTAGGGTTTTATGGTTTAGGGTTTAGAGTTTAGGGTTTCCCCTCCGCTTTAGTGTTTACGGTGTAGGATTTGAGGGTTTAAGGTTTAAGGTTTTATGGTTTAGGGTCTAGGTTTTTAGGGTTTTGGATTTTTAAGGTGTAGGGTTTAGGATTTTAGGGTTTTAGTGGTATGGTTATAGGGTTTAGGATTTTAGGGTTTTAGTGGTATGGTTATAGGGTTTTGGCTTTTGGGGTTAAGGATCAGGGTTTAGTTTTTAGGGTTTTAGGATGTAGGGTTTTTAGGGTTTAGGGTTTATGGTTTATGGTTTTTTCATGTTTAGGGTATTGGGCTTAGGGTTTAGGGTTAAGGTTTTGAGGTTTAGGGTTTACGGTTTTAGTGTTTAGGGTTTTAGTGTTTTGGGTTTACAGTTTTAGAGTTTAGGTTTCTTAGGGTTGAAGGTATAGGGTTGTTTAGTGTTTAGCATTTAGGATTTAGGGTTAAGTTTTAGGGTTCAGAGTTTAGGGCTTTAGGGTTTAAGATTTTGGGTTTTAGGGTTTTTGGTATTGGTTTTAGGGTTTGAGGGTTTAGGGTTTTTGGTTTTAGCATTTAGGGTTTTTAGAGTTCAGGGTTAGGGTTTTAGGGTTTGGGGAATAATATTTAGGGTTTTAGGGTTTTGGGGATTAGGATTTAGAATTTAGTGTTTTAGGGTTTAGGCCTGTACGGTTTAGGGTTTAGGTTTTAGGATTTGAGGGTTTAGGGTTTTATGGTTTAGAGTTTAGGATTTATAATCTCGCGTTTTAGGTTTTAGGGTTTTAAGGTTTAGGATTTAGGTTTAAGGGTGTAGGGTTAAGTGTTTAGGGTTTAGGGTTTATGGTTAATGGTTTAGGGTTTAAGGGTTTGGGGTTTAAGGTTTAGGATTTTTAGGTTTAGGGTTTAGGGTTATTAGGTTTTATTGTTAAAGGTATTAGGGTGTAGGATTTTAGGGTTTAGGGTTTTGGGGTTTAGGGTTCATGGTTTAGGTTTTTTTAGGGTTTAGGGTTTAGGGTTTATGGTTTACGGTGTACAATTTTAGGGTATGATGTTTAGGGTTTTAGTGTTTAGGAATAGGGTTTCAAGGTTTAGGGTTTTAAGGGTTTAGTATTTAGGCTTTAGAGTTGTTTAGTGTTTAGGGTATAGGGTAGAGGGTTTAGGGTTAATGGTATATAATGTTTGGGTTTACGGTTTTAGGGTTTAGGATTTTAAGGTTAAGGTTTACTGTTTAGGGTTTTTGGTTTTAGGTTTAGGGTTTTGTATTTAGGATTTTAGGTTTTAGGGTTTATGGTGTAGGTTTTGATGGTTTAGGGTTTTTGGTTTTAGGTTTAATGTTTTGTGTTTAGGATTTTAGGTTTTAGGGTTTATGGTGTAGGTTTTTATGGTTTAAAATTTTAGGGTTTATGGTTTAGGGTCTAGGATTTTAGGGTTTTTCATTTTTAGGATGTAGGGTTTATGGTTTAGGATTTTATGGTTTTAGGGTTTAGGATAAGGGTTTAGTTTTAGGGTTTTAGGTGTTTAGGGTTTATGGTTTATGGTTTTTTGTGTTTAGGGTATAAGGTATAGTGTTTAGGGCTTTTGATTTAGGGTTTTAGTGTTTATGGTTTTAGGGTTTAGGGTTTACACTTTTAGAGTTTAGTTTTTTAGGGTTTAGGGTATATGGTTGTTTAGTATTTAGGGTATGGGGTTTAGGGTTTAGGTTTTGGGTTCGGGGTTTAGGGTTTAGGGTTTAGGGTTTTAGGGTTTAGGGTTTTAAGGTTTAGGATTTAGGGTTTTGGCTTTAGGGTTTTGGATTTAGGGTTTTTATGGTTTAGGGTTTACGGTTTTAGGCTTTTAAGGTTTAGGCTTAGGGAGGTTCTAAGGTTTAGGGTTTAGTATTTTTGGTTTTAGGTTTTAGGGTTTTTAGGTCTTAGGGTTTCAGGGTTTGTGGAGTAATATTTAGGGTTTTGGTTTAGGGTTTTTGGGTTTTGGGCATTACGATTTAGGATTTAGTGTTTTAGGGTTTAGAGTTTTGGGTTTAAGTGTTTAGGGTTTTGGGTTTAGGATTTTTGCATTTTAGAATTTTAGAGTGTAGGGTTTAGGATTTGAGGGTTTTAGGGTTTAGGATTTGCGGGGTCTAGGGTTACGGTAGTTTAGTGTATAGGGTATAGGTTAGTAGGGTTCAATATTTAAGGGTTTAGGATTTTATGGTTTAGGGTTTAGAGTTTAGGGTTTCCCCTCCGGTTTAGTGTTTAGGGTGTAGGATTTGAGAGTTTAAGGTTTAAGGTTTTATGGTTTAGGGTCTAGGTTTTTAGGGTTTTGGATTTTTAAGGTGTAGGGTTTAGGATTTTAGGGTTTTAGTGGTATGGTTATAGGGTTTTGGCTTTTGGGGTTTAGGATCACGGTTTAGTTTTTAGGGTTTTAGGATGTAGGGTTTTTAGGGTTTAGGGTTTATGGTTTATGGTTTTTTCATGTTTAGGGTATAGGGCTTAGGGTTTAGGGTTTGAGGTTTAGGGTTTACGGTTTTAGTGTTTAGGGCTTTAGTGTTTTGGGTTTACAGTTTTAGAGTTTAGGTTTTTTATGGTTGAAGGTATAGGGTTGTTTAGTGTTTAGCATTTAGGATTTAGGGTTAAATTTTAGGGTTCAGGGTTTAGGGCTTTAGGGTTTAAGGTTTTGGGTTTTAGGGTTTTTGGTATTGGGTTTAGGGTTTGAGGGTTTAGGATTTTAGGTTTTAGCATTTAGGGTTTTTAGAGTTCAGGGTTAGGGTTTTAGGGTTTGGAGAATAATATTTAGGGTTTTAGGGTTTTGGGGATTAGGATTTAGAATTTAGTTTTTTAGGGTTTAGGCCTGTACGGTTTAGGGTTTAGGTTTTAGGATTTGAGGATTTAGGGTGTAGGATTTTAGCGTTTATGAATTTTAGGGTGTAAGGTGTAGGATTTAGGATTTGAGGGTTTTAGGGTTTAGGATTTTTATGGTGTGGGTTTAGGGTAGTTTAGTGTTTAGGGTATAGAGTTTAGGGTTTTAGGTTTTTAAGGTTCAGGGTTTAGAGTTTACGGTTTACCCTCTGGTTTAGTGTTTAGGCTTTAAGGCTTTGGGTTTAGGATTTAGGATTTTAGGGTTTAGGATTTTAGGGTTTATGGTTTTTAATGTTGAAGGTTTAGGGTTGTTCAGTGTTTCAGGTATAGAGTTTAGGTTTTAGGGTTTAGGGTTTTGAGATTTATAGTTTAGGGTATACAGTTTGAGGGTTTATAGTTTAGGGTTTTAAGGTTTAGGGTTTTTAGGTCTTCAGGGTTTAGGGTTCATAGTTTAGGTTTTTTGAGGTTTTGGGCTTTGGGTTTAGGGTTTAGAGTTTAATGTTTCAGATTTTAGAGTTTAGGGCTTTTAGGGTTTAGAGTTGTTTAGTGTTTAGGGTATAGGGTTTATGTTTTTTTGCTACCCATATTTGCATGTTAAATCGATTTTGGTTCAATATATTGTATATTCACACTAGTCCTTGTGGAGATCGACACTCACATACTACTTTATTACTTATTAACAATACGTGCACTAAGATACACAAAACTCATACAACACCCCCTCAGAATAAAGTAATAAATGAGTGTTTAGGATTTAGGATTTAAGGGTTTAGAGTTTTACAGTTTAGGATTTTGGGTTTTTTTGTTTAGGGTTATGGGTTTAGGGTTTGAGGGTTTAGGGTTTAGAGTTTTAGGATTTTGGGTTTTTGGAGTTTAGGGTTTATGGTTTTACGGTTTATGGTTTGGGGTTTTTGGGTTTGAGGGTTTTGGGGATTCGGGTTTAGCATTTCGGGTTTTAGGGTTTAGGGTTTATTCTTTGAGGGTTTAGGGTTTAGGGTTTTAGGTTTTACGGTTTATGATTTGAGGGTCTAGGGTTTAGATTTTTAGGATTTTATGGTTTTACAGTTTTTTATTTTAAAGTTTAGAATTTTAGGGTTTTGTTTTTTTAGGGTTCAGGGTTTATGGTTTTTTAGCATTTTGGTAAAGGGATTAGGGTTTAAGGTTTAAGGTTTATGGATTAAGATTTAGGGTTTTAGGGTTTAGATTTTTTAGGTTTGGGGTTGAGGATTTAGGGTTTGCGGTTTAGGGTGTAAGGGTTTTAGGGATTTGTGTTTAGGGTTTCGGGTTTTAGTGTTTAGGATTTTATGGTTTAGGCTTTAAGGGTTTAAGGTTTTAAGGTTTAGGGTTTTGATTTTAGGGTTTCGGATTTACGCTTTCAGGGTTTTGAGTTTTAGGGTATAGGATTTTAGGGTTTATGAATTTTAGGATTTAGGGTTTAGGGTTTATGTTTAGGGTTTAAGGTTTAAGGTTTAATAGTTTAGGGTTTAGGGTTTAGGGTTTGGGGTTATTAGGTTTTAGTTTTAAAGGTTTTTGGATTTAGGATTTTATGGTTTAGGGTATTCAGAGTTTAGGTTTTAAGGTTTATTGTTTAGAGTTTAGGGTTATAGTGTTTAGGGTTCTTGGTTTAGGTTTTTTAATTTTTAGGGTTTAGGGTTCAGGGTTCAGGGTTTTATGGTTTTGGTTTTGGGTTTAGGGTTTGAGGGTTTATAGTTTTGGTGACTTTGCGTTCATCGTTTAGGTTTTTTAGGGTTTTGGTTTTTGAGTTTTAAGGTTTTAGGGTTTCTAAGGTTTTGGATTTACGATTTTACGATATAGAGTTTGGGGTATATGTAGCATAGAGATTTTAGCTTACCTTGTAACCCCTTTGGTTGGAACTTAAGAAATCAATCCATTATCTAACATTATGCTTAGACATAAGTTAATTAAGGTTTAGATTGGCAATCGTAAGTACGTTCATTGGGCCTTACAGCTAAGATTAATGCTACTCCGATGCGATAAGCTAATTAAGATGAAGTAATTAATAGGTGATTTATCCATACTAGCTACCAAAACCATTGAATATCTCATTGATATTATGTTAGTTTGCTAGCCATATTGATTCATCATTATTATTACATCCCTATTTGTAAGTTAAATATGTTTTGGTTCCATATATTGCATATTCACTTACTAATTTATTAATTGTTAACGATACTTGCACTAGTGTATACACCAATTTTGTTTTGGTTTTATGGTTTAGGGTTTAGGGTTTATGGTTTAGTGTTTTGGGTTTTAAAGTTTAGGGTTTTAGGGTTTAGGGTTTAGGGTTGTCTAGTGTTTAGTGTTTAAGGTTTAGGGTTTATGGTTTTAGTGTTTTAGGGTCGAGGGTTTTAGTGTTTACGGTTTTAAGATTTAGAGTTTTAGGTTTTGGGTTTATGGTTAAGGGTTCAGAGTTTTAGTGTTTAGGGTTTAGGATTTTTGGCTTTAGGGTTTACGATTTGAGGGGTAAAGGTTTAGGGTTTTAGGGTTTTACGGTTTTAAGGTTTTAGGGTTTTTGGTTTTAGGGTTTCATATTTTAAAGTTTAGGGTTTTTAGGGTTTAGGATTTAGCGTTGTTTAGTGTTTAGGTTTATTGTTTAGTGTTTAGGGTTGATGGCTGTAGGGTTTAGGGTTTTGTGTTTTTGGTTTTAGGGTTTCGGGATTTATGGTTAGGGGTTAAATCTTTAGGGTAAAGGGTTTGAGGGTTTTGGGGAATTGGGTTTAGGGTTTGAGGGTTTTGGGGATTTGAGTTTTGGGTTTCGGGTTTTAGGTTTTAGGGTTTATCATTTGAGGGTTTAGGGTTTCGGGTTTAAGGATTTTAGGTTTTAGGGTTATAGCATTTAGGAATTTAGGGTTTAGGTTTTTTAGGGTTTAGTGTTTAGGGTTGTTTAGTTGTTAGGTTATAAGAATTAGGGCTTAAGGTTTAAGGTTTAAGGATTGCGGTTTAGGGTTTTAGGATGTAGGGTTTAGAATTTTAAGGTTTAGGGTTTGAGATTTATGGTTTAGGGATTAGGATTTAGGGTTTAGGGTTTATGGGTTATAGTGATTTATATTTAGAGTTTCGGGTTTTAGGGTTTATGATTTTAGGGTTTAGGCTTTTAGTGTTTATGGTTTTAGGGTTTTGCGTTTTAGATTTGAGGGTTTCAGGTTTAGGGTTTTTGGCTTTTAGGTTTTTGGCTTTAGGATTTTAGGGTTTAGGGTTTTTAGGGTTTAGGGTTTAGGGTTGTTAAGTGTTTAGGGTATAGGGTTTAGGGTTGAGGGTTTTTCGATTTAAGGTGTAGGGTTAGTGTTTAGGGTATAGGGTTTGGGTTTTAGGGTGTAGGGTTTTGAGATTTAGGGTTTAGATTTTTTGTTTTGGGTTTTAGGATTTACGATTTTAAGGTTTAGGATTTAGGTTTAAGGGTTTAGGGTTAAGTGTTTAGGGTTTAGGGTTAATGGTTTAGGGTTTCAGGGTTTAGGGTTTAAGGTTTAGAATTTGAGGGTTTAGGGTTTAGGGTTATTAGGTTTTATTGTTAAAGGTATTAGGGTTTAGGATCTTAGGGTTTTGGGTATTTATGGTTTAGGGTTTAGGGTTTTGGTGTTCAGGGTTCATGGTTTAAATTTTTTAGGGTTTAGGGTTTTCGATTTATGGTTTACGGTTTTAGGGTTTAGTGTTTAGGGTTTTAGGATTTAGGGTTTTAGGGTTTAGGAATAAGGTTTCAGGGTTCAGGGATTTTAGGGTTTAGTGTTTAGAGTTTATAGTTGTTTAGTGTTTAGGGTATATGGTAGAGGGTTTAGGGTTTTGGGTTTTGGGTTTTAGGATTTGGGGTTTTTAGTGTTTAGGGTTTAGGTTTTTTTAGTGTTTAGGGTATATGGTATAGGCTTTAGGGTGTATGGTTTAGGGTTTTAGTGTTTATGATTTTAGGGTTTACGGTTTACAGTTTTAGAGTTTAGGTTTTTTATGGTTTAGTGTATAGGGTTATTTAGTATTTGGGGTTTAGGGTTTAGGGTTTAGGTTTAGAGTTTAGGGTTTAGCGTTTAGGGTTTTAGGGTTTAGGGTTTTAGGGTTTAGGGTTTTAGGGTTTAGGGTTTTGAGGTTTAGGATTTAGGGGTTTGGTTTTAGAGTTTTGGACTTAGGGTTTGAAGGTTTAGGGTTTAGGGTATTAGCATTTAGGCTTTTATAGTTTAGGGTTTACGGTTTTAGGGTTTTAAGGAATATGCTTTGGGAGGGTCTAAGGTTTAGGGTTTAGTGATTTTGGTTTTAGGTTTTACGATTTTAGGATTTTAGGGTTTGGGGAGTAATATTTAGGGTTTTGGTTTAGGGTTTTAGGGTTTTTTGGGATTAGGATTTAGGATTTAGTTTTTTAGGGTTTAGTTTTTTAGGGTTTGGAGTTTAGGGTTTAAGTGTTTCGGGTTTTGGATTTGAGGGTTTTGGGTTTAGGATTTAGCATTTACGAATTTTAAGGTGTAAGGTTTAGGATTTGAGGGTTTTAGGGTTTAGGATTTTTGGGCTATAGGGTTACGGTAGTTTAGTGTTTAAGGAATAGGGTAGTAGGGTATAGTATTTTAGGGTTTAAGGTTTAAAGTTTATGGTTTCCCCTATGGTTTAGGGTTTAGGGTGTAGGATTAGAGAGTTTAGGGTTTAGGGTTTATGGTTTAGGGTCTAGGATTTTAGGGTTTTGGATTGTTAAGGGGTAGGGTTTAGGATTTTAGGGTTTTAGGGTTAGGGTTTTGGGTTTTGGGGTTTAGGATTTTAGGGTTTAAGATTAGGGTTTAGTTTTTAGGGTTTTAAGATTTAAAGTTTTAATGGTTTAGGGTTTATGGTTGATGATTTTTTCGTGGTTAGTGTATAGGGTATAGGCTTTAGGGTTTAAAGTTTAGGGTATAGGCTTTAGGGTTTAGAGTTTAGGGTTTGGAATTTAGGGTTTACGGTTTTAGTGTTTAATGTTTACGTTTTTAGAGTTTAGGTTGTTTAGGGTTGAGGGTATAGGGTTATTTAGAGTTTAGGGTTGAGTTTTAGGGTTCAGTGTTTAGGGTTTTAGGGTTTAAGGTTTAGGGTTTTAGAGGGTTTTGGGTTTTTGGTTTGAGGGTTTAGGTATTTGGCATTTAAGGTTTTTAGAGTTTAGAGTTAGGGTTTTGGGGTTTGGGGAATAATATTAGGGTTTTGGGGATTATGATTTAGGATTTAGTGTTTTAGGTTTTAGGTCTTTAAGGTTCAGGGTTTAGTGTTTAGGATTTGAGGGTTTAGTGTTTAGGATTTCAGCGTTGATGAATTTTAGGATGTAGGGTGTAGTATTTGGATTTGAGGGTTTTAGGGTTTTAGGGTTTAGGATTTTTAGAGTGTAGGGTTTAGGGTAGTTTAGTGTTTATGGTATAGGGTTTTAATGTTTAGGGTTTTAAGGTTCAGGGTTTAGGGATTACGATTTACCCTCTGGTTTAGGGTTTAGGGTTGAGGACTTTAGGGTTTAGGGTTTTTAAGGTTTAAGGTTGTTTAGTGTTTCGGGTATAGGGTTTATGTTTTAGGGTTTAGGATTTTGAGATTTATGATTTAGGGTTTAGGGTTTGAGGGTTTAGAGTTTAGGGTTTCGAGGTTTAGGGTTTTAAGGGCTTAGGGATTAGGGTTATTTAGTGTTTAGGGTATAGGGTATATGTTTTTTTGCTACCCATATTTATTCGGGTTTAGGGTTTAGGGTTAAGGATATATGTAACATAGACGTTTGAGCTCACCTTGTAAACCCTTTGACTGGAACTTAAGAAATCAATCATAATCTGAAAATATGTTTAGACATTGGTTAATTAGGTTTAGATTGGTAATCGTAAGTAAGTTTTGATTAAGAGCTAAAGTTAATACTATTGTGATGCTATAGCTGCAGAATAAAGCTTATTAAGATAAAGTGATTGATAGGGGATTTATTTATCCATATTAGCCGCCAAAACCAATGAATATCTCATTGATATTAAGTTAGTTTGCTACTTTACAAATATTATCTTATACGACTTTATTAGTAATCTTAATCTCAATTTAGTTTTAATCATATTGATTCATCTTTATTATTACTACCCTATTTTCAAGTTAAATCATCATTTGTTCAATATATTTATTACATATTCGTACTAGTCGCCATGGATATCAACAATCACTTACTACATTTTTACTGTAGGGGCCACTACTTAACAAAATAGGAGCTAGGCGAAATCATAGTCAAAAAACTTATGAAGTCACTCCATGAGAACTTGGAAATCTAAAAAAGCACTTTAGGAAATACTTGAGTATGTGTTTTTGTAGTAGTGTTTCCACATACCAAAAATTTGTTTCAAACAATAACATTTGTCGAGCACATGTGATTTGAAGTAGCATTTTTAATTTATTAAACTAATTTTAGATAGAAAAAATCACAAACTCACTCTAAATTCTATATTTTTAACCAATCTCACTCTTTCCAAACTAAAATGATGAGTGGCCATTTAAAGATAAAAGTGGTAGATTTTGTTTTTTGTGAACAAAAACTTCAGAGTAGGTAAAACAGAGAATCATAGATAATTCACAATTTTACACCATAGAGTGGTAGGCAGCAAAAAAAGGTTCAAATTCAAGCCATATAAATATAACACGATATTATACAAGCTTTAGAAAACAAGATGACAAAAATATACACAGAATTCTTTTGCATAAAATGAAAATACTAGCACCCAGCCCAGCCAGAATATACCTCATGCATAAATAGTAGTTCAGAAGAAGCTCTAATGTATCATCTGGTTATAGGAGTGAACTGCAACCCAAACTTCAAAATTCCACTGTCAGAAGTAGATGGTAGCCTATATGTGCGAGTTATACGAATCTAAATTGAAAAGCAACAACATCAACGACGATGATAATGGAAGACTATTATTCATAACCCACATTTTATATCTTCTTCTCCCCACCCCCTTCTTCTGCAGTAAAGGTTTGTTCCCATTTTTCACCTTCAACTATTGCTTCATTAACAAAAAGTTGTTTGTTTCATATATATCTTCTACCCAGTCACAAATAACAATCTGTTCCAAAAGAAAAATCATATTCGATCAGCTAAATACAAGACAATAGAAGTTTATCACGCTAAATTCATGAGAAAATCAACAACATAGCTACGTCAAATGGTTAGTAATATTAGGATCATTCACATTGGAAGGTTTTCTGATAAAGCATTCATGGTAAGCTTAAAATGAAACCTACAAAAGCACGGGAGTCAATGACCTGTGCAAAGGCATATATAGCATGCAAAATTCTAGCATAATCAGTCCCATCATTTGAATGACAACAAATTCTAAAAATGTTCCCCAAAGCCTGCATGAGATACCATCAAATTATTAAGCAATCATTCATAGACAATGTTCATCTGCATGCTGCAAATTGAACCCTTGTATCATGTTGTGTTATACGTGGTAAAAAGTGGAAAACAAATAAAGTTACCTACTAGCTAAGAGAAGTATTCATCCCATCCTTGTACCTTTACCCCAGCCCCCCCTTCCCCAAAAAAATATAAAAAAGACACTGTTAAGTTCTAGGATATTAGTTAGATATTCACATATGTGTATTTTACTTTTACAGAGAAAGTGTGTGAGAGAGAGGGGCAACTGATTTTCAATAGGCCAAGTAATACCATCATGCTCCTAAAACCCATATATCATGATGCAGCGTCTGTCAAACCCTATTAACAAATATGAGAAATCTCTCAATTAACAACACCAAGAAAAAGCCAACTGTGTTTTATCCTATCTTAATACTATAGTAGACCACTTTAAACAATATTTTTATCTACTTATATTTCATTGGTCATTAAAAATATATAGAAAGAACTTCCCTATAACCAAATTGGTTTCTACAACTTCAGAATTGATATTTGGACATCTTTCGAAGACAATACAAAAGTGCAAGTCATCAAAAGTTTAAGAAGAAATACTTGTTTAGCCAAAAGCAAGGCTGCTCTATACTCGAGATTAATTGCAGCTAATTTTCAACCCTAAGGCCAAGAAATTATATACTAGAGAATTAATCAATCATGTGCCAGGTTCTTCTATCACACCTATGTTAAATTATTAGTCACGAAATGTAAATAATGAATTGCACTTTAAGCTAGATATTTGACTGTAAGCTAGATGTGCATACCAAATATTGCAAACTTTGAAATACGATTAATGAATTGTAGTCTGACCCAACAGTTTTGAGAATTTTGTCTCAGATTGTACAAATAGATGGCAATGATTATCTTAGATTGTAAGCCTATTATGAATCCATGTTTAGTGTTTTCTTTCATTGTTTTCCTTGGTAGGAATTATTATACAGCTTCCTTTTTGCAATCTCTTTTCTATAAAAAAATGTTATGCTTCTTGTTTAAAAAATAATAAAAATGTCAAGCATGTAGCTTTTTCATAAGTTACTTTCTTATTTGATAGTTGGCAGCTTCTTAGAACATCTTCTCAGATAATCTCTTAGCCAACTTTAACAGAGGTAAAGTTTTCTTAGAAGACTAATAAACTAGAAAAAATAGCATTTATTCAAGAATAGTACTCTTACCAATTGAAATAATTTTGTGAAAGTATGCATACTACCACCCTGTAGAGAGATAAATGGATAAGAGAAAAGACATTTAAATTTTCAATTAAGAAAAAAAGAATACGCCACTGGTACGAAGATTTCCCTATAGTAACAATTACTGTATATTTCTTTTTATTAATAAAAAGGATTTGGAGTGTCTTACAAAAAAGAAGACAATACCATACAAATTGATAGAAAATTATTGCTAATCGATAATAGTATCATCACTAACATATTTCTCAGATGGAGTTTGAAAAGAATTAGGCACTTTGGAATTTCAATTATATATGGAAGAGAAAAGACAATGTCAAAACACTTGATGGCCATCATTAGATATTAAGAGAGAAAATAGAAAATGTATCATATATGTCAATAATACTCAAGTTTACAAATTCCTTGGAATGATACAAACAATATCAACCATCTACCTAATTTCATAAAATATCTTCAATCAACTAACCATATTCAAATAGAACAATCAACAAGGAAAAGAAGAAAAGGCGATGGGAAAATGAAAAGAAAATAAGACGAAGTCTGACATGAATTAATACAAAGAAATGGTTGAACGAAAAATTCAATTCTACAATACATAAGCTGTTAGGATAGATCTTTATCTGCTAAACCCTACCAATTTCAAAATGGAAGTGTATGTTCACAACTTCAAAATCCATGACAAGTTAATGTTTTCCAAGTAAGGAAACAAAACAACTCAACATGAAATAACTTTCTTACCAAGTAACTGGTTGCCATCTATGAAATAAAACTCTCGAATATGCACTACAAACATCCCTCGCCAGTTCCTCACCTATACCCTCCTATTCTTTGTATCTACAACAACCAATCGTGCAAAGAAAGGTTTGATAAATAACAGTAAAACCCTAATTACATATGTGTAGCACCTTTAGAGCAACTAACCTTAGGAGTTTAAGAGCACCACCAAAGCACCTCCGTATCACCTCCAAAGAATCTCAAAAGTAACCTGGGTATCTTTCTAAATAACATAAAAAACCAGACAAAAACAAAAGCATGAAAACCAGACAAACCTTAGAAAATCATAAGAACCTTAAGATTAAAACTGACCTCGTAAAAAAAACCCTCGCCTCAAGTTTTGAGATGCGAAATCAAAGTGGGAGAGACATGGGAAAGAAAGTTGTGACACAGAGTTGAGAGAGAGCGCTCTAAGAGAAATCTAGGTGCAAGACAAAGCTATCAAACAAGAGAGATTGAAAGATGTGAGGGAAATACGTGAGAGAGAGTTGTGAGAGTTGAGGCTGTGACAAAGCTAAAGAGAGAGCTACAATAAGCTGTAGAGAGAGATTCAAGAGAGAGAGAGAGCTGCGAGAGTTGTGGCTGCGATAGAGCTATAATAAGTTGTAGAGAGAGCTTCGCGAGAGAGAATGAAAAAGTGAGATTCGCATGGTGAAATCCCTACGTTTCACACTTTCGTAGAGGTTGAAGTGAGAGCCAGAAGAGAGATGTAAGAGAGAGAGTAGTGAGAAGCGAGTCTAATTTTAGGCGGGTTTTGGAAAAAATTTCACCGAACCTATGGACTTTCCATTGCTATGCACAAAACGTGATTATTATGTGCTATAAAATGACATATTTGTTGTAGTGTAGGAATAGATCTTTATTCTTTGAACTTAAGTTTAGGGTTTTAGGATTTAGGGTTTTTAGAGTTTAGGGTTTATGGATTAGGGTTTTAGGGTTTAGGTTTAGGGTTTATGGTTTAGGTTTTAGGGTTTAGTGTTTTGGGTTTTAGGGTTTTTTATTTTACGGTTTGGAATTTAATCTTTAAAGTTCAGGGTTTAGGGTTTTAGGGATTTGGCATTTAGGGTTTTGGGTTTTGGGATTTAGGCTTTAGGCTTTAGGGTTTAGGATTTTAGGGTTTAGGGTTTAGGATTTTATTGTTTAGGGTTTTTAGGGTTTAGGGATGCTTAGGGTTTAGGGATGCTTAGTGTTTAGGGTATAGGATTTAGGGTTTAGGGTTTAGGGTGTTAGGTTTCAGGGTTTTAGGGTTTAGTGTTTTAGTGTTTAGGGTTTTTAGGTTTAGGCTTAAGGTTTTAGGGCGTTGTATTTTAGGGTTTTTGGTTTTTGGGTTTTAGGGTTTACAGTTGTTTAGTGTTTAGGATATAGGGTTTGGCGTTTTGGGTTTTATGGTTTAGGGTTTTGGGTTTTGGGTTTAGGGTTTTAGGGTTTTGGGTTTTGGGTTTTGGGTTTTGTGGTTTAGAACTTACAATTTAGTGTTTAGGGTTTTTAGGGTTTTAGGGTTTAGGGTTTAAAGTTTAGGTTTTTTAGGGTTTAGGGTTTAAGGTTTATGGTTTATTGTTTTAGAATTTAGGGTTTTAGGATTTAGGGTTTACGGTGTTAGGGTTTATGGTTTAGGGTTTAGCGTATATGTAAACACTTTGGCCAGAACTAAAGAAATCATTCCATTTTCTAAAATTTGGCTTATACATACGTAAATTAAGGTTTAGATCGGAATTCGTAAGTACATTGTGATTTCAAGCTAAGGTTAATGCTATTGAGATGTTATAACTGTAGAATAAAGCTGATTAAGGTGAAGTAATTGATAGGAGATTTATTTATCTACACTAGCCGCCAAAACCATCGAATATCTCATTGGTATTAAGTTAGTTTGTTACTTTGCAAATATTATCTCATACTACTTTATTAGTCATCTTAATCTCAAGTTAGTTTTAACCATATTAATTCATCATTATTATTACCGCCCTATTTGCAAGTTAAATCTTCTTTTGTTCCATATATTTGTTACATATTCATACTAGTCCCAATTGAGATCGACACTCACTTACTACCTTATCACTTGTTAACGACATATGGACTAGCGTATACATAAATCATACAACACCACCTAAGAATATATCTTTCTTCTTTGAACTTAGGGTTTAGGGTTGTATGATTTAGGGTTTTTAGAGTTTAGAATTTTTGAATTAAGGGTATTAGGGTTTAGGTTTATGTTTAGGGTTAAGAGTTTAGGGTTTAGGGTTTGGTGTATAGGGTTTTAGGGTTGACTTTTATGGTTTGCGGTTTAATCTTCTTTGGTTCAATATATTTATTGCCCTATTTGCAAGTTAAATCTTATTTGGTTCAATATATTTATGGCATATTCCTATTAGTCCCCACGTAGATGGACACTAACTTAATACTTTATCACGTGTTAATGATACATGCACTAGCGTATACACAATTCGTAAAACACCCCATAAGAATAGATATTTCTTCGTTGAACTTAGGGTTTAGGGTTTTATGATTTAGGGTTTTTAGAGTTTAAGGTTTATGATTGTAGGGTTTTAGGGTATAGGTTTAGAGTTTAGGGTATAGGGATTAGGGTTTTGGGTTTAGTGTTTTGGGTTTTACAGTTTGGGGCTTAATCTTTAGCATTTAGGGTTAGGATTTCAGGGTTTAGTGTTTAGGGTTTTAGGTTTGCAGGGTTTAGGGTTTTATGGTTTAGGATTTTAGGGTTTAGGGTTTTAGGGTTTAAGGTTTAGGGTTTAAGGTTTTGGATTTAAGGTTTTAGGGTTAGAGTTTTATTGTTTAGGGTTTTAAGGTTTAGGGTTTAGAGTTTAAGGTTAAGGGTTTACGGTTATAGGGTTTTTTGGTTTAGGATTTTAGGGTTTATGGTTTTTATGGGTTAGGGTTTTGCGTTGTTTAATGTTTAGGGTATAGGTTATAGGGTATAGGGTTTTAGGGTTCGGGTTTAGGGGTAAGTGTTTAGGGTTGTTTAGTGTTTAGGGTATAGGGTTAAGGATTTAAGATTTAGGTTT
Source organism: Datisca glomerata (assembly GCA_003255025.1). NCBI lineage: Eukaryota > Viridiplantae > Streptophyta > Magnoliopsida > Cucurbitales > Datiscaceae > Datisca > Datisca glomerata. The sequence goes on along the minus strand of QANY01011952.1, from coordinate 1,763,598 downwards.
GGAGTTTAGGTTTAGGGTTTTAGGGTTTAGGGTTTTAGGGTTTAGGGATTAGGATTTTGAATTGCTAAGTGTTTAGGTATAGGGTTTAGGGTTTGGGATTTAGGATTTAGGATTTTAGGGTTTTAGGGTTTAGGATTTTAGAATAAAGCTGATTTAGGTAATGTAATTGATAGGAGATTTATTTATCTACACTAGCCGCCAAAACCATTGAATATCTCATTGGTATTAAGTTAGTTTGCTAGTTTGCAAATATTATCTCATACTACTTTATTAATCATCTTAATCTCAAGTTAGTTTTAGCCATATTGATTCATCATTATTATTACTGCCCTATTTGCAAGTTAAATCTTCTTTTGTTCCATATATTTGTTACATATTCATACTAGTCCCATTTGAGATCAACACCCACTTACTACCTTATTACTTTCTACGGATATGTGGACTAGCGTATACACGAATCATACATCACCACCTAAGAATAGATCTTTCTTCTTTGAACTTAGGGTTTATGGTTTTATTATTTATTATAGAGTTTAGGATTTTTGAATTAAGGGTATTAGGGTTTAGGTTTATGTTTAGGGTTAAGGGTTTAGGAATTAGAGTTTTATGGTTTGCGGTTTAATCTTCTTTGGTTCAATATATTTACTGCCCTATTTGCAAGTTAAATGTTATTTGGTTCAATATATTTATGACACATTCATACTAGTCCCCACGCAAATAAACACTAACTTAATATGTTATTACTTGTTAATGATACGTGCACTAGCGTATACGCAATTCATACAACACCCCATAAGAATATATCTTTCTTCTTTGAACTTAGGGTTTATGGTTAATTTAGGGTTTTTAGAGTTTAGGGTTTATGGTTGTAGGGTTTTAGGGTATAGGTTTAGAGCTTAGGGTATAAAGATTAGGGTTAGAGGTTTGGGGTTTAGGGTTTAGTGTTTTGGGTTTTAGGGTTTGGGGATTAATCTTTAGCATTTAGGGTTAGGGTTTCAAGGTTTTGTGGATTACGGTTTTGAGTCTAGTGTTCAGGATTTTATGGTTTTAGGGTTTAAGATTTTATGGTTTAGGATTTTAGGGTTTAGGGTTTTAGGGTTTAAGGTTTAGGGTTTAGGGTTTTGGATTTAAACAATCACACCCTAAACCCTAGATCCTAAACCATCAAACCCAAAATCATAAAATCCAAAACACTAAAACCCTAAACCCAAAAACATAAAATACTAAACCCTAAACCTAATTCCTAAAACCCTTATCCCTAAAATTCCTAGAACCTAAATCCCTAAACCCTTAGTTCAAAGAAGAAAGATCTATTCTTATAGGGTGTTGTATGATTTAGTATACACTAGTGCACGTATCATTAACACGTAATAGACTAGTAAGTGAGTATCATTCTCCATAGGGACTAGTGTAAATATGTAATATATTGAACCAAAGAAGATTTAACTTGCAAATAAGACGGTAATAATAATGATGAATCAATATGGTTAAAACTAACTTTAGAATAAGATGACTAATAAAGTAGTATAAGATAATTATTACAAAGTAACCGCCCTAAACCTTAACATTTAAAACTCTAACCCCTAAAACCCTAAACCCTATTACCCAAAACCCTAATATCTAAACTCTAAACCCTAAACCTTAAACCCTTTAAACCCTTAACCCTAAACCTTAATCAGCTTTGTTATACTACAATAGCATATTAGTAGCATTAACCTTAGCTCTAAAGCCAAATGAACTGTTAGACTTATGGTTACCAATCTAAACCTTAATTAACTTATGTCTAAGTAGAATTTCAGATTATGGATTGACATCTTAAGTTCCAGCCAAAGGGTTTACAAGGTAAGCTCATATGTCTATGCTACATATACCTTGAACCCTAAAACCTAAATTAGTTAACTCTAAACCCTAAACTCTAAACCCCAAAACCTAAAACATTGAAACCCTAAACCTAAAACTCAAAACTCTAAACCTTAAACCTGAAACCCTAAACCCTAAACCCTATACCCAAACCCTAAAACCCTAAAACCTTAAACCCTACCCTAAAAATCCTAAACCCTAAAACCCTAAACCCTAAAACCCTAAAACCCTAACCCTAAACTGTAAAACCTACAACCCTAAACCATAAAACCCTAAAATCATCAAACCTAAACCCTAAGCCCTAAACCATAAAACCGGAACCCTAAAACCTAAACCCTAAAATGAAAAATACTAAACCCTAAATCCTATGACCCCCTTAACACTAAACCTAAACCCTAAAACCCTTAACCCTAAAAACACCAAAACCTAAATCCTAAAATCTAAGTTCAAAGAAGAAAGATCTATTCTTAGGGGGTGTTGTATGATTTGAGTATACACTAGTGCACATATCATTAACAAGTAATAATGTACTATGTGACTATCTTTCTCCACGGGGACTAGTGTAAATATGTAAGATATTGAACCTAAGAAGATTTAAATTGCAAATAGCGCGGTAATAATAATGATGAATCAATATTGTTAACACTAACTTGATATTAAGATGACTAATAAAGTAGTATGAGATAATATTTGCAAAGTAGCAACCCTAAACAATTACATTTAAAACCTTAACCCCTAAAACCCTAACCACTAAAATTATAAACCATAAACTCTAAACTCTAACCTTAAACCTTAAACCAGATTGGCCAAGTCTAAGTCAACACAATAATAATCCAACCAATCTTGATAAATGCGATAGGTTCAGAGATTCATATAATACGTATCAAAGAAAAATCATACTTGTTGAATGGAAGGCATTCGTGCAAAAATATAGATTTGATATATTTTTCCTTGATTATATAGAGGATATTTATGAACCAAATAATATGGTAATTCCCAAACCTAAAGAAGAATCCAATGATACCTTTAAAATTTATTATGAAAAAATTATTGATGATATAATACTTAAAAAATTAAAATTTTAAGAGACAATATCTCATAATCAGATAGACATAGGTTAGAATTCACCTATGAGCCATCTACAATTCATAAATATTCAACTAATATTGAGTAACCGTCCAAAGATTTAGAAATTAAATCATTTGTTAAGGTTATTGACCAAGACAATATCTCCGAATTAGATAACTATAGGTTAGAATCTATCTATGTGTCTTCCACAACTAATGAATCTTCAAATAGTGATGAATTTGAAGAAACTAATGAATCATCTTATTCTGCTAGATTTGTTAACCAAGACAATCTTTTAGAACTTGAAAATAAACCTGAAGAAATTCTAATTAATCATAAGCATTGTTTAATCAGTGCATCTCCTTTCAAGATTTCAAAGGAAGAAGAACCTAATAAAAAATTGAACAACTCAATTACACCAATCAAAATCTAATTACTGAAAGAACTATAATAAATTGATTGATAAAATGCTTCAAGAATTGAAAAGTGAATCCGTAGAATCACCTTCTTCTATTAAGATTTTCTTCTATTAAGATTAATAACCAACACAGTCGTTCATAAATTGAAATTAAATCTGAAATAATTGATGGAGTACTTTAGGAAGTGAAGATAATTAATCAAGACAATAATTCAGATTCAGAAAGCCATAGGTCAGAATCCACCTATGAGTCAACCACAATAAGTGAATCTTCAAACATTAATAATATTACAAATACATTTAAAATTTTAGAAACTAATAAATTGGAAAGGAAATGACATAAAAAGCCAATTCCTCCTCATGCCCAAATTTCTGAAAATTTTTTAGTTAATCAATTTTTTGTTTCTACTAAAAAATTGTATGAGTGGAATATTGATGAATTTTTTAGCAGGATGTTCTCAATAAATTGCCGCACGTGGCAATGGTAGCTAAGAGCTACATTACCATACACAACTTACTTCACAATGAGGTAATAAATCTTTTAGTCATAGGATTCACAAGAATGCTATAATCCTAATGGAAAAAATATCTCACAGAAGAATCCAAAAGTGTCATTCTTTCAACAGTTAAGATTAATACTGAAGGAACCCCAATTATTGGACAATATCGGAAAAACAATGCTTGATGCCATCAATACACTCCTTTACGCAATAATTGGGCACTTCATTGGAACGCCAATCTTAGGTGTTCAACCCTAAGTGATTTTCACCGGTACAAAAAATATATTTTTGTCCAGAATAATTACAAGGGATGATAGTAATCAACCCTTCAGGAAAGAAAAATTTATTAATGGATTACCCAAATTTGTTCGCGCACAAAATAAGAACAGTCCTTAATAATGACCTAGGAAACATAGACTATAATAATCTTACCTACGGTACAATAATTACTAAAATACAAAAGGAAGGTTTTGAAATGTGTATAGATATGAAAATAAATAAACAATTTAAAAAGGAAAATAAAACTTCCAAATATAATTAGGAAATTTTTACGAGCAGTATGGTTTACCCGTAATTGCTCCTTCCCAGAAAAATAAGAAAAATTCCCATTTAAGCCCTAGAAGGACCCACAAGCCATATAAGAGAAATTACCATAAAAATAAAAAACTTTGACCAATACTTTTCAATCAATACAAATTTTGATAAATATTTTTCTAAGAATAAAAAATATTCTAGAAGAAAAATTAATAAAAAAATATTTTGATAAAAGTAAAATTAAGTGTTTTATATGTGGTCAGAATGGTCATCTTTCCAACACGTGTCAAGTCAAAAATAAAATCAATTAATTAAAAATATTTGAAGAATATAAACAAGAAATGTTTAGAATCTTAGAAACAATTGAATACTATGAGAGTAGTAATGAAGATTCAAGAGAATTTGAATCCCCTGAATCCTCTGAATATAACTTTTCAAGTTTTGACGGTGATTCTCCTAACAATTTAATGGGGTGTAGGGATAGTTATTGTCAAGAAATTAATATTTTGAATAAAAATGAAGAACAAGAACATCTCTTGTTAGACCTAATTAGTAAAATTTAAAATTTAGAATTAAAACAAGAATACCTAGAAATACTTAGGAAAGTAATTCTAAAGAAAGAAAATACTAAATCTAATAATAACAATACTGTAAGCTTTTCACAAACGCTTGAAAAATTCAACAAGGCTATAGGAAAGGAAAAAGAAGTTATTTTACAGGAACTTCAAAAAGAAATTAAAAATATTCTAAAAATCAAACACAGAAATAAAAAAGAATTAAACCTTCTAAAAATAGAAAGTTTAATTAAAATTAATGAATCAAGTGAACTAGGAAAACCCAATAAATTTGCATTTTTTTATAATGAGGTTGAAGAACCAATTGTCAATAATTAAGACGGTGATAACTTCATCCAAATCTTTAATCATATCAAAATCAAGAAATTGCACATAATGGTCAGGATAATAATTCAAGATTTTGATTTCACTACAATGGCTTTTGTTGATTCAGGAGCAAATTTAAATTGTATGCACGAAGGACTGGTTTCAACCAAGTACTTCAAGAAGATAAAAGAATCTTTATTTTCTGTCAATGGTACTCGTATCCATGTCAATTGTAAAATACCCAAAGTTCATATTTGCCAAGATAATGTATGTTTTAAAATAACATTTATCTTAAAAAATATGACTGAAAAAATTATTTGAAGTTTACCATTCATTTTTCTGTTGTATCCTTTTACACCAAAACATGATGGGATAATTACTTATCCCATGGATGAACCTGTTAAATTCAAATTTTTTTTCTCACAATGAGAAGTTGAAATTTTAAAACAAAATTCTGTTTTCAAATTCTTAAATTTAATATCTTGTAAAGAAAGACAATTGGGTTCTCTACAAGAAGAAATGAAATCCAAAAGAATTGAAGAACAGCTTCGAAATCCTGCTCTTCAAAATCAAATTAAAATCTTTGAACGAGGAGTTCCTCGTTTAGTAATTGATTACAAGCCCCTTAAAAAAATTATAGACTTGATAAAATATCCAATACCAAACAAAAGAGACTTAATCAACAGACTTAGAAATACTGATGTATTCTCTAAGTTTGACAAAAAAAATTGGATTTTGGCAAAGCCAGACAAATAAAATTGTTAAAGTACAAAATTACATTCCATAGTTATAAATGGAAAATAATGCCATTTGATCTTTAGAAATGCTCCAAGTACAATAAATGAAAATTTCAACCAATTCACATATTTCTTAATTGTCCACAATAATATTCTTATTAGACAATACTGGTTGGATTTCTTGGTTGTTTGCATTAATAAATATGTTAAACAATACTGGAAATGTCTCTGCTAGAAGAATCAAATTATTTCAATCAATTAGATTTTCAAGATTTGAATTTTATTATTCCATAATGATACCATACAATTTATTTTATTCAATCAAAAATTTCTTTTGATTAATTACAAATTTGCAAAACATGTTTCAAAACTAATTCCAAACAGAGTTTTGCCAGGTAACAATCTATATTTAGCAATTTTGATTTCAACATTTAATTTATCCAATGTATTAATAATTAAATTCTTAACTCCCTTACTTGTAATCTTTTGCAGGAAATTATTCCAAGACTCTGCAATGGAGGAATTGGACCTCCTAGAATACGGAATGGTAAAACCAAGATTAGTCAACCAAAAATTCTTTCAAAATAAAAAAGCACAATGGCAGGATAACCACTTTTTGCCCAAAAGTCTCATCCATTAATTATGATCATAATGGATTTAAATATCCCAAAAATGACTAGATTAATGAATTGGATAAAATTTTGTAAGAAATTTGATTGGGGCATGATTTCAATGCAACATTAATTCAATGATATGAGAAAGGTGGAAAAATATGTTTTCACTAGGATAATGAAATCTGTTATGATAACAGTCAAATTTTAATTGTAAACCTATTACGTAACAAGCAATTTTCAAATTTTAATTTTCAGACAAAACAATAAAAGAATTTCTAATGTTGGAAGGAACTTTCTTCGTCATGCCTGATGGTTTCAAGAAGTTCATAGACATGTTGTGTAATCCTTAACCAAAAGAACCAGCATCACTTTCAGAAATCATGTGAGAATGATGAATGGCTCAGTAACAGTACAGTTTTCGACTCAACAATTGATCCTTAAGGCCCAAATCAATGAGGAGTTTTCTACTCCTAACCATGTCCAATCATTTAATCAACCAATCCTAAAAGATAAAAAATCATCCCAATATTTTAGAAAAAACCCAAGTGAAAATCCCATTCATATTACACATCTATTTACTCATTTGAAAGAACTTGCTGAAATAGCAATATCTTATTTCCTTCCAAATTTCCATTTCATTCATGGTCATAGAGACAAAAACCTCAGTTTCTACAAAGACGTCCACTTAGAAACAAAATCCATGAAAATTAGGCCAACAAAGAATTCTAAAGGAAAGATCATCTACCATTCCTTCAACATTCTCAAAATCATGACCATGGAGGATTGGAGAATCCATCTTTCAACTTTCAAATTACTTTTAAATAAAAATATATGTATAATTATTTTGACTATGTTGATGCTTGGCATATGATTTTTCTGCATTAAAATAATGATTTCTCCCACTCATGGTTTATAAATTTTGATAAAAATTTCAAAATTCATTTTCCAAATTGGTTTTTAAGTTGGTGGTCAATCCATGATCCTATCTTAGAATTATTTCTAATAGATTTTCAATAATCTTTTAATTTATTTCTGAAAATACACGAACCTTCACCAATTGAGATTTCATTTCCACAAATCCTTTACTTGACAAATTAATTTAAAATACCCTTGATTTTATAATGGCAATACTCGGTTGGAAATCGAATCCTCACTAGAGAGTATCATGTTAAATACTGGGATAAGTTGATTACCTAGAAAATAATTGCATATGTCAATTATGAATTTGCAAGTGTCCATCCCATTATGAGACTAGCAAATTCTTTTATCCAAGCTCCATTAAAAATTAATGATCCCATTCTCCCACATCCACAAATCAAATAGTCCAATCTAAATCCATCAAAATATAAATCCATAACCAAATCACAACCCTCTTCAAAGAGTTAATCAAAGACCACGAAGCCAAAATCTAAATTGGAGAAAAAATTAATCAAAAAATGCTTCTCCTTTCAGAAGACAATAATGAATCTGACTCTGAATCATCTATAGAGTTAAGTCACCAAATTAAACCAAAAAGATCAATCATCTAGAAAGGTTACTTCTCAGCAATTGAAGGACTCATTCAATAATATTGATCTCAGTGGTAAATGAACAAAAGAATTTGTCCTTGGTAAAATGCCAATGTTTGCATAAGATTAAAATCAAATAATTGATGTATCATGATGACACCTCAGCATAATGCAATGGTCATAATGATCTTCAAGCCAGTCAATTATCAATTACAACAATCTCTTCTCCAATCAATAGTCAAGACACGTCATCCAAGATAATAATTATCAAAGGATGACAGTGATGGCTTCTCCACAATCAACCATGATAGAAATTATCAAGGACCTCAGTATACAGTCACAATGATAGAGCAATTATGAAGACATGTAGACCAAGATATCAATTATCGAGAGAACCTTTATAATTTGTCTCTTTCTGTAATTATTGTACTAGTTGTCAAATAATTAGACAACTATTCATGTATTTGTACTATTTATAGTCAAGAATAGACAAAAGTATAAATGTAAAATATTTTTAGTTCCTCAGAACAAGTTTTCAACTCTGAACTATTTGAAAGCAAAACTTGTTTTGTGAAACAAACTTTCTTCTTCTTCTCCTCATTTGTAAATCTTTCTTCTTCTTTTTCCTTCAACATTCTGTGAGAGCAATATTTAATTGTTGCCAAAATCTAATGTTATCTCAGTCTCGTTGATACCAAGACTATATATATAAGATGTGCTAACATTTTTAGTTAAATAAAGGTTGTCTGTCGACCCTTCCCAATGTAGTGGAATTTCATTTCTTTCTATAGTCTTATTCTATTACTTTAGTTTGTAAGATTAAAAGGCATATGGTATAAGTCTCCAATGTCTTATTAATGAGCAAAAAAATTAATCATTCATGTGAGTCTCAATGTTTTTATGCAAATTATATACTACAATATCCTAATATCTTTAGAAATTGTTTGCTGCCTCAATCCTATTTCTTTTGTGGTGAGTCCAAAAGTTTTTTTTAATTTAAACAATTTAATGTGCTAATATTTGGCTATCATTTTTTTAATGATTTGTCTAACAGGCCTTTTTTAGAGGATGTTGGGGTATGTTAGATAATAAGAGTGTTATGGAGGTGCTAATCTAATTAGGATGTCCTAGTAGACCTACTGATTTTTATCACAAAAAACCTTATATAAAAAAATCTTGGCTTTTATTGCTCATAATTTACCACGTATTGGAAGTTTTATTTAGAGCCTCTTTAAAAGATTTAAGCTCACTCTCAAAGAGCATAAACTTCTTAGTTTCTCAATTTCTCAGTTTGGAACTACAATCATATGGTGCAGGGGAAGTATTTATATAACAATTCAAGTAGCTAGCATACCTGTGATTCTACAATTAATGCTTCCAAAATAATGGTCCTTTCATTTCAGTTATAAATTATTTATATGGAACGTAATTTCTAAATTTTTCTTCGTATTTTTAACAAATAAAGGGCTTGACTATAGAAAGATAAAGGTTCCTTTAGTGTAAACTATCAAAACATCACACCTTAGTTTGACGAATGATTGTTGTTTACATACAAACTGCTATTCAAAATATCATTTTATAATAGATATAAAAAATAGAGTATTATCTAACATTCAATTTTATTTTGTTGAATTTTAGAGTTAGGTTCTACATGACTTATGTAAAGGATTTTTTCGCTAATCAGGGATCAAAGGGGAAAATATTGATAAGAGTTTATTTATATGAGTATTAATGAGAGAGAGAGAGAGTTTAAGAACAAACGAATGTAAGGAGTAAATGCTATGAATTATATTTTCTTGAGTTGTATTAAATGCTTGAGTTCCACTTAATGTACTGGATTTATATAGGATTTTTAATTTACATGAATTGATTAGAATAGTAATAAAGGGGGAATTTTTCTGCCAGTTATGGTCCCCTCTCCCTTCCTTACTTATCATTTTCATCAGTCTCATTCAGCCGCTAATCAATCCACTCACTTGACCATTTCTTTTGGTTCAAGCCAGTCAGTCGTATCCACTTGGTGACCTGTCATTCTATCTCGTCTGAGTCATTCAGCTACCTAATCAATCATGCCACTTGAGTGTCATTCTGGATCCCTTTCGTCCATTCCCGTTCTTCTTCTAATACTTCTCCTCATGTTTTGCACTGTTCAGTGAATGTCTTGCTCGTTCAAGATAGTTCTCCTAGTCTCAGGTTCCCTTTCCCATTCTAGGGGTGTGGGTCTCCTTAGTCTTTTCCCGTTCTCGAAGGTGTGGGTCCCTCGTCAGTCAGATCCCACTATTAGTCACCTTTTCTCATTTTCATGCTCTTTCTCATTCTTGAGATGCTTCTCCATGTCTTCCTTTCCCATTCTTGAAGTGTTGATTCACGTCTTGAGGCACTGATTGTCGTTCTTATTTATGGGTTTCTTGCAACTTCAGCCATCTTTTTCATTTCCACTTTTCTGTCACTCTTTGCCCCCCATTACTCTTTGGCGATGCTCATCGAAGTGAAATGAATGTTCCTAGCACGTGTCCAGTTTTAGGAGAGTGCTTATCTTTTGGTTCATTTTCACATGTTCATTACTTCTTTTATCCTGGAAAGCATTAATTGTTATGCAAAAAAAGTTATCATTTCTTAAAGAATAAAATGGCATACCATCATTTCCTCGTTTATGCATTTGCTGGCACGCTCCTCAGGAATTTCATTTTGCCTTTGCTTTGAGTCATCTTATCTTCTTATGGTAAGGTCTCGTTGCGACACGCGTGCGTGTAGGCCTCTTCTTTCATTCCTTATACATATCATTTCTTCTACCGTACTTTTAGGCTATTAGTTTCTTTTTTTCCACTGGTCGCATTGTCATTGGCTTGCCCTTTAGGTAGACGGGCATTACGTCTTTTCCCATGCACCCGTTGTTTGCCCCTTTTTTCAGAACTAGTGTCTTTTCATTTTAAAATTTATTAAATGTTTTGAAATCTATTTTGGCTTTTATAGCCTATATCACGTAGTAGTCTGCTTCATTCTTTCTTTTCACGCACATTCCTACCTTCTGTAAGTCTTCCTTCTTACCTTGCTCATCTTCATTGTTTCTCTTCTTCTTGCTTTTCAACTCCATTTTTATTTCACTGGTGGTGATGGAGGAGCATCCATTTAAGATTCCTATTCCCTTAGTTAGAAAGAGGGATGAATTCAACGACCTCTTATCCCTTCATCAGGATTCCTTCCTGCTAGACGTAGTCTATGGTTTCGGTGAAGGAATCCCTAAATCATCCCGTGTAATCCCCCTTACCAAATCTCTCTAACCTGATGTACATAGCCTTAGGGTTAAAACTTCCTTTATATCCTCTCCTTCAAGAATTTTTCAGTACCTTCAACCTTGCCCCTCCCCAATACACCCCTAATACTTACAGGGTTCTTTTAGGGATCAAAGCCCTCAATAGGAGGCACACCTTGAAATAGGTGTAGATGAGATTAGTGTCGTGTATATAGTAAAAAGGCATGGACTATCCCATTACTTAGCGTCTTGCATGAGTGATAAGCAGGGAGGGCTAGTTATTGACCTCCCAAGACAGGATAAAGGCTAGAAGGAGGGTACCCTCCTTATAGACGGGAACTGGGGTGGCAACGACTGTTATGTCATCCCCTAGATCTGGGGAGAATTCAGTAAGTGGTTGTAGTTCCCTTTCCTTCTTTCCTTTTTCGCTTTTGTTTCTAAATACTAACAACTTGTTTGTTCTTTTTGTTTTGTGTAGAGAAAAACCTGAACAAGAGGCCTTTTATTATGAAAGATGTATCCGTGTAACTCTGTGCCACCTACAATTTCTCAAAATAGGAGTGGAGAGATTTTCTCAACCCAAGGAGAGAGATCGAAGTCACGGTCCACTCATTCTGGTTGCGTAATTTGTTTCCCTCTCATCCTCTACAACAGAAGTTCCTCAGGCCATCCCCATTGTGATCCCTGCTCCCGCTGTTCGTCGAGTAGTCTGGATGAATTATTTTTAGTCTTCAAAACTAGAGAGGGAAGGAAAGGAGTCTTCTTAAGAAGAAAGAGGATGTGAGGATCAACGGAAGGCTGCACAGAAGGAGGAAAAGAACAGGACGTGGTTTTTTGTTTTGCGTACAACAAGCTCAAAATTTCGAAGCTCCTCAGTAGCGACTTGTGTGGGACACCTGGCGAGAGAAAGCACTAGAAAATAGGGAATGCCAATTTTTCAGTTGCAGTCTCAGGTAATGTCACTCCCTTCATTCCCGCTTTCAATGTCACTCTCCCCTCTATCGCAACCAATCTCCCTATCCCTGTTACTGTGGCTTCTCCTATTCAGGGGAGGACTGTCACACCCACCCCCCTCCTTTCAGGACATCAACTCCTCCTTCCTCTGGTTCCCCGTGTCTATCCGAGGAAATAGGCGTATGGAGGTGGTGATGATACCCCGTGGCTCCACTGGTTACTACCAATGTCAGCTTCTTGAAGGATCCCCGTTCTTCACATGTGGTCATGAAGGGGATCAAGTCTGATGTGGACGCTCCTACACTCCACCAGATGTCTGTCTACGATAAGGTCATTAGCCTGAGTTATACTCTGATGCAAGTACTTCCATTCCTTTTTTTTCTTTTTACATCCTTAGTTTTTTATACGTAACATCCTTACTAATTTGTTTATTAACACTTTTTAACAAGTCGTGACCTACCACAATGGGCTTCAGGAGGATATTTACTCTGTTGAAGAAGAAATGGCTAGTTGGAAATGAAAAGTGATGGAGACCACCAAGGCTTATGGTGTCATTGTCTCAAAACAGGATGACCTTAAGAAGGTGGAAGTTGAGCTTCAATGGGTTGTCGCCCATTTGACTTACGAGCTTGATGCGGCCACAGCTAAATAGTCAAAGCTTGAGAAGTCATTACTGATAACGCTGAGGAAGCTTTAGCTAAAGCACGTGATCGAGAGGCTAGACTCAAGGCCAAGTACTAGGCCATGGTTATGAGTACAAGCAGATGACTTATACGTGGCTTACCATGACGCTAAGGCTGATAAACCTCCCCGCATGTCATATGTCTCACTTCATGATGATCCCACTGACCCTGAGGCCCAACTTCCCACTTCCACCACTAAAAGCGGCTGATGATTTTACTCCCGATGATGTGGAGACTTAGCATTTCTTCCTATTTCCTTTCCTTGCATTTTCTTGTATTTTCTTTAACTTAGCAATTTGAGATCATTTTTTAATTTTCACTTTTTAGTGGAATGATTTCTTACTTCAATATGCTTTGTCGTTTCCCTTCATCCTATCACTTAGTACAATTTCATCAATCAACTTTTTGTAGCCTTCTTGAATCCTTAGTAAAATTTTGTAAGCAATTTAGGACTTTAAAATACTCTTTTCCTTTTAAACAGTTTCCATGGTTAACTTTTCAGACAGCTAAGTACAGAAAAATTATCAACTAGTTTGATACTTAGTTTATAAACACTTGGAAATTTTTTCAAAGAACGTCTAGGCAAGAGTATGTTTACCCATTTTGGTCGTTTTCATTTTCTATCTGTTGGGGGTGGAATTCCTTTCCTGTTTATAATGTAATGGGTCCATTTTCCCTTTCGTTCGTTACAATTTCTACATTCTATTGTGAAGAAGTGGGCCCGTTGGAGTCACCTGCTTTCATGGTTTATCCTTCTTAAGTTATTTTTCTTTTTAGAGTAGGGCATATGGGATACCTCTCTCAAGGACTTTTCACGCCCCTACTTTCTTCTGGAAGTAGGACTTATGAACTACCCCTCGTAAGGACTTTTTATGCATTTAGTTCCTTCTGAGAGTAGGACTTATAAACTTCCCCTCCCAATGAATTTTTATGCCCTTAGTTACTTCTGTAAGTAGGACTTATGAACTGCCCCTCCCAAGGACATTTTATGCCCTTTAGTTTCTTCTGAGAGTATGACCTATCAACTGCCCCTCCCAATGACTTTTTATACCCTTTAGATCTTTCGGAGAGTATGACTTATGAACTACCCTCCAAAGACTTTTTATGCTCTTAATTCTATTTAGTAATTATTCACCTGAGGAGAGAAGATTGGTGCCGATGCTTTTACATAGAAAACCCTTTGCGAGAAAAAACCATGGGAAAAATGTCTCACTATAATGATTTTTTTACATTCTTTACATAAAATATATTTTCAGATGAACTGCGTTTCATGATTTCTACAATTCCGTTCCCTCTTCTATTTCCAAATTGTAGTAGCCACTTCCTCCTATTTTGCTAACGATGTATGGTCCCTCCCATGTTGGCCCGAGCTCCCCTTCCATTTGGAAGATTTTCTTGAGAACCACATCTCGTGTTTGAAATTCTCGTTTCCTTACTTTCTTTTGAAAATAAGATCTCATTTTCTGATTGTAATGGACCAGTATGATCAGAGCCACTTCCCGTCTTCCCTCAAGTTCATCAAGACTGTTTTTTTAAGAGTTCTCCATTTTATTGTTCATTTAGCTCGGATCTGATAGTAGGGCTTCTAATTTCCACGGGAATGATTGCTTTTGCTCCGTATGCTAGTGCGAACGGGTATTCTCCATTGTCTCTCTCACTATCACTCTATATACCCATTTTCCTTCAGCGAATTCCAGCTGTTTCTTCAGATTATCAAGTATGACCCAGTTTGACCTTTCCGCTTGTCCGTTCCCCTATGGGTAGCAAGGGGTGGAGAAGCAGTTTGTGATCTTTAGATCTTTACAAAATGTTCTTACAAAATTCCTAGTGAACTGAATTCTGTTGTCAGATACTAAGATCCGGGGGATCCCGTGCCTGCACACCAAATTTCTCCATAGACACCCATTTACTTCTCCCTTATAAATTCGGGCAAAGGCTTCAACCTCAATCCACTAAGTAAGATAATTTATTGCTACCAATAAAAAAACGCTTCAGGGCAGGTGCATTGGGGAGTGGCCCAACAATGTCTAGATCGCACTGCATAAATGGCCAAGGACTAGCCACTGTTTTGAGTTCTCCGAGGGTTAATTTTTTCTACGAGTGCGAAACGCTGACACTTCTCACACATTTTCGCATACTGTTTAGCATCCTGATGAATTTGGGGCCAGTAGTATCCTTCATTCATGAATTTATGGGCTAGTGATCAACCCCCAATGTGGTTTCCACATATGCACTCTCGAATTTCTGCTAACATATAAGGGGCCTCTTTTTCCCGTAGGCACTTCAGGTACGATCCTGCAAACATTTTGTAATACAATACCCCATTAATGATCATGTACATGGCACCCCATTGTTGAACCCTCTTGGCAAATATTTTGTCTTTAGGAAGCGTTCCTTCTTCAAGGAAGCCGATTATATCATCCTGGCAACTGGGTTCCCGTTAAACTTCTACATCAGCGGTATTATTCCACGAGAGCAAGATGCTTGGCTCCTTTAGAATTTCCAAGGGGACATTCCTTTGGTAAGGGAAGTGTAATGAAGATCCTAGATTTTTCAGGGAATCTACATGCTCGTTCTCAGTTCTAAGAATTTGTTGGATCTCATAATTTTTTAGCACGTTGAGGAGATCATTTACCCGTTGTAAATATTTCACCATTCGTTCATCTTTTCCTATGTATTCCCCCATAACCTGCTTCATAATTAACATGGAATCACAGAATATTTTTACATTAATGACTTAATATTCTCGTATTAGGGATACTCCTACAATTAATGCTTCATATTCTGCTTCGTTATTTGACACATTAAATCCGAAGGAGATGGAGTGTTCCAATATTTTCCCGAAGGGAGTTTGTACTACTACCCCTGCTCCTACTCCTCTATTATTTGAAGCATCGTCGACAAATAATTTCCAAGTTCCATCTTCTCCCGTTTCATGGGTTTCCTATTCAACTTCCCCTTTTGTGAAGTCCGCTGTGAAATCTACTAACACCTGCTCTTTAATCGAAGGTCGAGGCTCGTAACTGACGTCGTACTGGATTAGCTCAATTGACCATTTTACTATTCTCTCGCTTGCCTATGTTGAGTGAAGAAGGCTTTTGATGGAAGAATCAGTTAACACCTTGATGTTGTGGGCCTAGAAATAAGGCTTTAGCTTTCGTGTTATAGTGACAGTGGCCAGTACTAGTTTCTCCATCTGTTTATATCTCGTTTCTGCCATTACAAGACTTTTACTCATGAAGTATATAGGTTACATTTCTTTTCCTCTTCTTTGATCAGTACTGCGCTAACTGCCCAATGGAGACGACTACTTACAACAGAAGCTGCTCACCGGGAGTAGGTTTGGAGAGTAAGGGAGAGTTGTTAGGTATTCCTTAATCTTGACAAAAGCTTCTTCACAATCTTCATTCCAGTGCTCGCAGTATTTTTCCGCAATCACTCGAAGAAAGGCTTGCTTCTGTCCATTGACCTATAGATGAACCTACTCAGAGCGGCTAATCTTCCCGTTCGCTCTCGAATATCTTTGAGGTTCCACGGGGACTTCATTTCTGTGATTGCCTTTACCTAGTCTGGGTTCACTTTGATTCCTGTTATGTAACTAGACTCCTAAGAAACTTTCCTACTGCCACTCCAAAAGTGCACTTCTCTAGGTTTAGCTTCATGGAATTTTATAGGCTTCTTCAAGGTCCTGAATGTCGTCTTTTTACATCTTACTTTTGACCAACATGTCATCAACATAGACTTCCATATTCTTCTTGATCTGCTCGTGGAAGACCTTTTTCATCAGCCTTCGATAAATTGCATTCGCATTCTTTAGACAAACTATTCACCTGATCATAACCTGAGTAAGAAATTATGAAGCTGAGCAATTTATGCCCTGAAGTGGTGTCTACCATTTGATCTATCATTGACAGTGGGTATTCATCTTTGGGGCATGCCTTGTTTAGGTTAGTGAAATCCACGCAGATCCTCCACTTCTTGTTCTTCTTCCGCACCATTACTACATAAGCTAGCCATTCAGGGTAGTTTACTTCTCTGATAAAATCCGCTGGCAAGAGCTTTTCGACCTCCCCTTTGATTAGTTGATTTCGTTCAGGGGCGCAACTTCTTTTCTTTTGTTTTATAGGTTTTATGGAGGGATCCATGTTTAACCTATGGCAGATGATCTCTTTTGGAATGTCGGGCATCTCTTATGTCGTGACCACAAATACATCTCCATTTTACTTTTTAAATTTTACCAACTTCCTTTTCTCATATTCTTTGAGATGGTGCCAATGTTGGTCATCTTTTGGGTCTCTTCTTCAAGAAATATGAGCTTTGTTTCCTCTCCCACCTTGTACCACTGGTCATTTTGCCCGTTTTCCTCTGATTGCTATAAATCCACGGGTCTCTTTCCTTTGACCTTCTACTTATCCTTTTTGTTAGTAGATTCTAAAATGGTCACTCAACAGATGTGATTGGTGACCTGGTCACCTCTACTATTTTCACTCCTTTTGGTGACGGTTATTTCAACACTTGGTAGAACGGTGAGGGTACAACCTTCAACCTATGGAGCCAGGTTCTCCCTGGGATTATGTTGTACAGGGACGTTGTTCCGAGTTCCATGAACTCACTCATATTGTTAAACAGATCTGCATTCACTGGGTTGGCTTTAGATTTACGATTATCCATCCACAACTCATTAGATTCTCTCGTGGCTCTAACTCGGGGATCATTAAAGGGATTGGCGTAACACAGAACTGTCTCGATCTTAAAAACTAATAATTAAATATTATAATCTATGATAGAAAGAATCTAAAATTATACCCTTGATGCGTGAACCCCAAAAGGTGAAGGTTTTCTTCATGATTTGATTTCTCGATCTACACATAAATTATCTTCGATCTACACGTCAAACCGTGGAACTGTGAGAAAAGTCACTGCCCACACCACTGACAATACCACCATTTTCCGCTACCATGATGAACCGTGAACCATGAATCACTACCTCGAAATTGTCCTCAATTTTCCTTAGGCAGTCAACCGATTACCGTCTGTGAGCAGTTGAAGTAAAAACAAAACTTTTTCTTCCTTCCTTTCAAATTTTGGCTAGGGGATAAGATTGGTCTCTATAGGGTTTTCTCTTCACTCACTAATAATTTCAATAGGCTTAGCTTGCATTTCTAAGAGAAGCCTCATATATATGGTGAAATCTAATGGCTAGGATTTACTCAAAATTATCTTTCCATTAAAACTAATTGAATCAATTTTAATTAACAACTTTCATCACGAAAATTAAGACCGACTTGATTGAGTACTAGTTATTCATGTCGTATCTATTTATTTTCGCTACGACAATATCTATAACTCATAGATTAGCTCGGGGACTATAAAAATAAAAATACTCATGACTAAATAGTTAATAAAATCTGTCAACCAAATCGATTATTAGATGTATCAATTATTAATTACAATCTATTCTACTCTAAAATTGTAATTGAACTCCATTATTATTTTATATTACTTGATATGATTATGCTCGTCATATTATTCATCATATATTGTCTCTCCATAATATAACACCATGTATAATTACATAAAGTACTATCTAACTAATATATACATCTCTTGTTCCTTAAGTTTCAAATCTCGTTCTACCGATCAACCATGATAATATCTATACTTGATGCATCAAGCAAACTTATCAAATCTATAATAATCTATTAGAGAGACTAAGTGTTTAATTTATTATGATCATGTAAATGGATTCTTTCAGAGGTACTATGCCATTCATTTAGAAGTGTTTATAGACTCTACTATTGAGATTCTATGCATCCTCACTATCTAACAATCGAGTCATTCAATATATATATATCGACTCATAGAGCCTTAACCATAGTAGATTAAAACAATTGAACCATAAAATATGAGTTCATAACTCTCTCAAGATTAATAACACTCATAATATAATAACAATGAGTTATGATTTTCTAAAGATAATACTTTTACAAAATATCAAACTTATTAGTTCATTCAATGCATTTCAAATGCACTAACACATTAACAGGATACTCCACCTAGTTACGAAGATAACTCACTATACATAATAGAATTAATGTACTATAGTGTACTTTAGTAAAGTGTCCATCTTCAATAGACAGTGAATAAATGTTTCAAGTCATAAAGAATCTTGGTTAAATATCTTGTTCCCATGAGTCAAACTCCATAAGACTCATAAATCAAGTACTATTTTATTTGTGGACCTTTTTACAAGAATATAACACACATAAAATTAAAATAAACTATCTATTACTAATGATAATTAAATGTCTCAATAAATACATTAGAACTCTAGTGTTTTTAAGTGCACAATCCTAACAATCTTCTACTTGCCATAAATCATGTCTTCAACGAGCTTAACCCCATGTTCTCTATATGTGATCCAAAGACATTTATGACTAAGTATTAGAAAATGGGTGTGCCAGGTTCTCTACTGAAACTATCCTAGAGACAACTAAATCTCCTCTCTATGAGATCAATGGGTTTTCCTCCTAGATAGTTTCGAGATTCTTTGGATAACGTGATTGTTATTGTATTGTCACAATAAATTGTGATCAGGTTTATTGTGACCAGGATTCTGTCGATCATTTCAATCTGTAACCCATCTAGGAACTTTCACAGCTAGACAACTTCTTTTGCAGCTTCTGAACCAGCTACAAATTTAGCTTCCATGGTTGAACCCACAATGTAGTTCTGTTTTGCACTCCTCCAACTGACCGCTCCTTTTCTCAAATAAAACACGTAGGAGGTAAACTCCCTAAAGTCTTGATCTGATTGAAAATTTGAGTTCATATACCCAATTGGTATGAGACTCTCATTATGGAAGAGAAGTATATAATCTATTGTTCTCTTAAGATACTTGAGTATATACTTCATTGCTATCCAATGTTCTCTACTTAGATACGATTGATATATTCTAACCACGCCTATTATGAAATAGGTATTTGGTATGTACACAACATTGCATGGATGAGACTTCCCATTACAGAAGCATAGGAAATTGTCTTCACGATATTTATCTCATATTGCGCCTTAGGACGCTACATCATGAACCTCTTCAAAATCTTAACTATATACGCAGATTGGGATAAACATATTCTTCTAGATCCTCGATTACGAATGACCTTATTCTCAATAGCATATGTTACTTCTTCTAGGTCCTTCATATTAAACTTATACGACAACTACAACTTTACATTTGAGTAGAATACCCTCTATGTAAAGAACCAAGAAAACTACTATGTCTCCATCCTTTCACTTGAAAACACATGGTTCATCAGGATTTTGATTAAAAATGAATTACTTCATTGCTTGATCAAACTTGATGTTCTAGGTGTGTCATACGAGATTTACATTTTCAACTGATTCCTACGGGATAAAAGAATCATTATTGAATGAGGTATTCAACTATAGTAATGAATCAAAAAAGAAATATTTATTGGTTCCAACCCCTATTTTTTATGAAGAGGATGAATCTTTTTATAGAATGATCAGAAAAAATGGGTCCGGACCTCCAGCGGGAATAAAAAAGTGGTATATTCAAGCCTTATCTTCAGTAATATCATCATGACTTTTGAAGTCATGTGTCGTAGCAATACCAAAACAAATATGACGAGTAGTGGGGTCCTGAGCTAAGCCTTAGCTAAACCTCAGAAATCTTAGTGCCATAATGCCTTTCAAATCCCCCTAGCCATTATCCTACTAAAATAATTATTGCTAAGAAGACTGCCCAGGTTGTGGCAATTCCATCCTGAAGGTAATGGGTTACTCCTACAGCACGCCCTAGGACAATACTTAAGGATCTAGGTTGAGTAGAATAAGCAACTTTTAATTTATTATGAGCCCAAACGATGGATTCAATAAGTTCTTGTCAAGAACCTCGCCCATTGAATAGAAACATTAAATTAAAAGCCCATACAAATGAGCACCTAGGAAAAAAGGCCATATGTAGATAATGAATTACATTTCTCGTGTTCTCTTAAGATACTTGTGTATATACTTCATTGCTACCCAATGTTCTCTGCTTGGATTCGATTGATATATGCTAACCACACCTACTATGAAATAGATGTTTGGTCTGTACACAACATTGCATAGATGAGACTTCCCACTACAAAAGCCTACGGAATTTCTTCATGCTATATATCTCATATTGCGCCTTAGGACGTCAATCCTTAGATATATGAATTCAATGTCAGCTAACCTTTTTTGAAATCCTGCATCGCAAACCTCTTCGAAATCTTATTTATATACACAGATTGGGATAAACATATTCTTCTAGATCCTCGATTACGAATGACCTTGATCTCAAGAATATATGTTACTTCTTCTAGATCCTTCATATCAAACTTATTTGACAACCACAACATTACATTTGAGTAGAATTTCCTCTATGTAAAGGACCAAGAAAACTACTATGTTTCCATCCTTTCACCTGTAAACACATGGTTCATCAGGATTTTGATGAAAAATGAAAAACTTCATTGCTTGATCAAACTTGATGTTCTAGGTGTGTCATACGAGATTTTCCTTTTCAACTGATTCCTACGGTTGGATAAAAAACATTATTGAATGAGGTATTCAAGTCCAGTAATGAATCGAAAAAGAAATATTTATTGATTCCACCTACTATATTTTATGAATCTTTTTATCGAAGGATCATAAAAAATGGTTTCGGACCTCCACCGGGAATGATTTGAAAGATAAAAAAAGTGGTATTTGCTAGCTTTATATTATGATAAAGACGCTCTCCAGTAATATCATCATGACTTTCGAAGTACTCTTGTGTGGTAGAAATACCAAAACAAATACGACGAGTAGTGGGGTCCTGAGCTAAGCCTTAGCTAAACCTCTGAAATCTTAGCGCCATAATGCCTTTCAAATCCTCTTAGCCATTATCCTACTAAAATAATTCTTGCTAAGAAGACTGCCCATATTGTGGCTATTCCATCCTGAAGGTAATGGGTTACTCCTACAACACGCCTTGGGACAATACTTAAGGATCTAGGCTTAGTAGAAGGAGCAACCTTAAATTTATTATCCAAGAACGCCGCCCACTGAATAGAAACATTAACCTAAAAGCCCATTCAAAATGAGCACCTAGGAAAAAAATTCCATATGTTGATTATGAATTACATTTTTTATGTATCCATATGTCTTATATTGGATTTGAATCAGATTTTGTAAAAATCTATATTGATTGACTACTTCCATTATTTTGTTGCTAGTAAATACCACTTTTTAGCTGCGTATGGTGTCGTGTTCCAGTCGATTGACTTGGGTTCAATATTCAGTGCTATTTGTGATGGTCCATATGTCATTAGTCCACCTTTTCTATTAATGGAACTTGATCTATATAGATTTCCTTTGGCCGATAAGTTGGGACTAGAATAATAATAAGCTCGCTTAAGTCTATAAATAAACCTATTTAACTTGCAAATCATATTTTCCTTGCCATTTGTGATGAAGCCCCCAAGCTGAGACATAAAGATAGTTTCTTCAAGATTGACATTTAGAAATTTGATATTGACATTCATTTGCCCAATCTCAAAATTAAGATGAGCCGTAATGGAAAACAATATCCTTATAAACTTATGTGTGGCCATTGGTAAAAAAGCCTCTTCATAAATGATTCCCTCTTTTTAAGTATTACCCTTTTGAAACAAGCCTAACTTTGAAGGTTTTCACCTTCCGCATATGCCTGGCTTTCGACTTTAAGCCCACTTGCACTCAACTGGTTTTACCCATTTAGATGCTTGTAGAAGCTCTCATACTCCATTAGAGTACATTGAATCCATTTCAGATTCCATCACCTTTGCCAATTATCTATATCAACATCTTTCATTGCCTCACTGTAGTTCTAGGGATCTGAGTCATGTTCCTCCAAGACAAAATAAAAAAAATATCCCAAGAACATATATCTCCTTGGGGGATATAATTACTTCCCACCATGATGTTGCTGCATAGTTTTCAATTTCATTCTCTATGCAAGCTACATTCTCTGTAACCTCTCTAGATTTATTTTATTGATATTGTATGCCAGTGTCAGAATCAATTAAATCTTTTAAGATAATGCTGCTCTTAAACCTAAAGTTTGTAATATAGTCATCTCTTAAGAGGGCAAATACTTTTAGTATTATTAAATAGGAATCCTCTTGTTCCTTTTTCATACCCTAAAAAAACACATACCTTTGATCTAGGTTTCAACTTGGCAACATTATCCTTTAGCACGTGCGCTGGACATCCCCAAATATGGAGATGAGGCAAACTAGGTTTACATCCATGTCAAAATTGAATGGAGTCCCAGCTACAGCTTTAGAATGTACTAGATTAAGAATGTGTGCAGCTATTTTCAAGGCATATCCATTAAAGGAAACAAGAGAAAAAGAATAGCTCAACATAGATATCACCATGTTCAAGAGAGTTTTTTTTATCCTTTTAGCTACAGCATTTTACTGGGGATTCCTCGGTGCAGTGAGCTGGGATGAAATCTCATTTTTGACTAAATAGTCCATTAATGTCACAAAGAGATATTCACTTCCTCTAATCAAAGACATTTAATCTTTTTATCCAATGCATTCTCGAGTTTCAATCTAAACTCTTTGGATTTATCAAAGTTTTAGAATTTTGATATTAAATAGATGTAGATGTATTAAGAGTAATCATCTGAAAATTGCCAAATACTCATAGCCACCTCTAACTTGGACATTCATTGGTCAACATAAGTCAGTGTGCACTAACTCTAACACCTCTAAAACTCTATCTCCTTTTTCCTTAAAAGGCTTGTTGATAATCTTACGTTCTATATAGGATTATTAGTCTAGTAAAGTCTCTAGCTAAAAGAGCTAAGACGCCCATCTCTTACTAGTCTTTGAATCTTATTCATATTCTCAGAAATAAGTGTCGTAAATGTGTTTCGTTATTTTGAGAAACCTTTCTTCTTTTAGGTGTAATATATAAACTATTATCTACTTCAATATCATGACATTAATCTTTCAGGAGTAATAAAATACAATCCTCAACCAATGTACCAAAACAAATAAAACTTTTATTTTTTTTAAAAGTTAAAGTATTTGAAAAATACAAATAAAAACACTCTAAACCAAGGTTGGAAACATAAATTTTCTCTGTATGATCGGTACATAAAGACGATCTACCAAGAAATACTCCTAAACTCATCAAAGTACATAGAAAACCCCCAATTGAGACAACTGTAACCCACGCATTCGTCCCAAGAATAACTAGCAGTTCCCCCTTTAACTAGTCTCTTAGTTTCTTGGAATCTTACAAAGAATTGCATATGTGATTAGTGGTTGTAGAATAAACAAACTAGAATCTGGTAGAATCACCAACTAAACATGACTCAATGATATAAATAAACCACATAACTTTGTTCAGTTCTTAGGAAATCCTTGCTCTCTAGTGCAAGTCTTACCACAATGGAAAAACTTGCTCTCACCCTTGAACTTTCCCCTTTCTTGAATTATCCTTACATAGAAACCTTCTTCTTCTTCTTCTTCTTAGGCTTAGACGTAGGCCCAAAAGGTATAGAAGTTTGTGTCACATTTACGCTAGGTGAGACTTTCAATATATTCTCTTCTATCTAGAGTTGTCTCATCAACACGGTCAAAGTCAATGCATGCTTATTCATAACATAATTAATCTTAAACTGACTAAATAAGTATGGCAGAGAAGCCAATACCATATCAATTTGTGTCCCTCCATCTCCTTAACATAACCGATCACTTTCAGTAAATGATCTCTAATAGGAGTTGTCAGCTTCTCTTAGCATTCATGATAGCCTTCATGGCTTCTAGCTTAACTGGCCGCCCCTGGTTTCTAAACATCTCTTGGAGGCTAAGCATGATATCCTCAATCGTGGACATGGAATGATTTTGTTGCTGCAACACATCGATCATAAAGGCCAATACTTAGCCACGTGCTAACTCATCCTTCTATTTCACGTGGAATATGCTTCAATCTCATACCTAGAGACTTTTCATTGAGAGCTGGAGAACAAGGCTCCGTAAAAACATACGTAATTCCTAGCAGATAAGATGATGTCTACGTTACGCTTCCTGTAAACATAGTTTGGTCCACTATGTTTATTTTCTTTCGGTGTTGACGTAAATAGGCTCATGGATGGCATTTTAAAATAGTGAAAAATAATTAAGAAAATCTCAATAACTAAATGCACATTCTAATTTAAGCATACATTATAATATAAGAATAAAAAACTCAAAAAGAAATATGCAATGTATGAAATGATATGTAAACTCTCATAAACATACACAAGCATAGGAACAACTTACATTTAAAAGTTAAGTAGGATAGTCCAATCTAATTAATTACTAATCTGATACTAATACCTAGTAATCCTACTAATCTGGTACTAATACCTCATAATTAACTAACATTAGGCTACGGTCTCTCAAAATAAGTAATAAAATCACTTAGGCAAGATACTAGATAAATGAGTCAAGTATATACCATTATTTCACCCTCAGAATTATGACAAGTGGACAACTCCTGCCTAGACAGGTCGTTCTCAGTTACTCACTTATCAAGGTGGTCATTATGAAGACTATACTCATAATATCTTATGCTTTGGATACCCTCCTTTAGGAAGCTTCTAGGATTAAGACGAGGTACCCAAACACATTATTATGCCCCAATAATGGAGACTATGAGTTTTCATTAAGAATCTCATCCCCACTTGATTTTTTTAAATTACGTGAGTTTTTATTACTACGGGTTACTAAGTGACATTAGCTAATACTCATCCTAATCTTTCAATCTACTTAGATTAGTCGAGGATGCTCAATTAGTATAATATTTTGGTTAATACAATTTTATCTAAATTCTAATAATCTCAAAATTTTATTAATGACAAATTACATATCTAACAAGATTATTAAAATTGAAATTTTCATTTTAAATAAGCTTGAAAATATTCTTCTAGGGTTAACCATTTTATGCCCCTAATCGATTAAGCTTAATTTTATTTCATTATGCAATCACAAACGCTTATTCTTTTAGAAATCAAATGACACATAGTATCTAAATGTAATGTGCATCAAAGAAAATAAACAAAATAGCAGGATATAAAAAATAAATATCTAAAATAAACGCTAGCCTTGCATAATCCTAATCCTATCTTAGTTCAAAATTTAAAATCGATCTTCAAGATTGATTGAGATATGATCCCTTGGCACCGCAACCGTCTACTGTTGATTACCAACATCAACCTCACCGTTGGTCACTGTTGACTACCACTCGCTGCCACTATCTGAACAACTTCTACCACCGACCCCCAAACTTGTGGCCCTCAGACATCTGGGCGATGTGACGCAGCATGCCCGTGGCAGGAAACCCTACAGCGATAATAATAGTGATTGGTGCTTCATTCTCCCATTCGTGGTGTAGCCACTTGTGGTGTGGTCACGTGGTCTCGTTCATTCTTCGATTTCCTCTTTTTGTATTGATTCGATCTCCACCCAGCCTGAATAATTACATCATAAAAATATTAACTTTTTTTAGGAAAGTTTACAAGAAAATATGTAACATAAATGCGAACCTATAAGAAAAAATAAATCTCTTCATACATTCTCCCTTTAATTACTAAACCAACAGAAAATTACACTTAAATCTAAATGGCTATGCAAGAGAGATTAAATCAAAATAATCCTACAGAAGGAGTTAGGGTTCTATGAATCTAATAATCCATAGGGTATTCGTTTGAACAATAGACATAAAATAAATAAATTTAGAATGGGCTCTGATAACAATTAAAAGGATTTACGCTCCAAAAAACTGTCACAATCTTAAAATCTAATTATTAAACAATCTAATTTATTCTAGAGCGAATATAGAAATCACATTTACGTGAACCCCAAAATTTAAGATTTTCTTCGTGATCTAATTTTTTGATCTACGCATGAACTGTCTTCGATCTATGTGTCAAACCGTGAATATCATGAGAAGAGTTACTACCCACACCGCCATCCACACTACCACTTACCACTGTCATGAACTGATAGTAACGCTCTAAATCATCGAGAATCATGAATCAATACCTCATGATCTTCCTCGTCATTCTGCAGGTCGTTAATCGATTGTCGAGTGTGGGCACCTTGAAGAGAAATCAAAATTTCCATTCCATTTAATTTTTGCTAGGGAAAAGATTAGTCTCGCTAAAATTTTCTCTTCTCTCACTGATGATGTCAATAAGCTTAGCTTGCATCTTTAAGAGAAGCCTTTTTTATAGTCAAATCCAACTGCTAGTAGGGGTGTTCACGGTTCGGTTCGGTCGATTTTTTGGTGAAAAATTGAACTGAACTGAAACTTTGATTCGTAATAATATCGAACCAAACTTAATTGTTCATGTCAAAATAACCAAAGCGAACCGAACCGTGAGTTTTGATTTGGTTCGATTCGGTTCAGTTCTTCGATTCAGTATTATTAATTAAAAATTCACTTTTTAAATCATTTTTAAATGATATTATTGAAAAAATTAATATAGAATCAAAGTTTTGTTTCGGTTCGGTTCGGTTTGATTTGATATGATATATGAAAACAAAAAAAAATATGAATTTAATGTTTCAGTTTGGTTCGGTTCAAGAACCACCAAAATTCTGAACCGAACTTCGTTTATCTCATTTTTCTAAATCGAACCGAACCAAACACATATAAAGAACTGACTGAACAATCATTTTCGATTCAATTCGGGACAATTTTGAACACCCCTAACTGCTAGAATTAACTGAAAATCATCTCTTAATTTAAATTAATTTTAATTAATAATTTTCATCACTGAAATTAAGAATGATTTCATTGACTACTAGGTATCCATGCCGTACCTATTTATTACTGCTATGATAATAATATCTATAACCCATAGGTTATCTCGAGGACCATCAGATAAAAATGCTCATGACTAAATAATTAATAAAATCTATTGACCAAATCAACGATCAGATTTATTAATTATTAATTATAATGCATTCCACTATAAAATTGTGATTGAACTTCATTCATATTTTATATTACTCGATATGATTATTCTCGACATATTATTCATTATGTGTTGCCTCTTATAATATAACACAATATATTGTTAGATAAAGTATTGTCTAACTAATATATACACATGTTGTTAGATAAAGTACTGTCTAACTAATATATACATATATTATTAGATAAAGTACTCTCAATATTCACATTTGATATGTTAAATAAAATTATCAATATCTAATAATCTATTAGAGATAATAAGCGCTTAGCTTACTATGATATATTAAGGGCTATTATGTCACTTACTTAAAAGTGTCTATGAACTTTACTATTGAGAATCTATGCATAATCACTACATAACAATTCAATCATGCAATCTATAGATATGTTAACTCATTGAAACTTTCAAGTTTTGCATTTTCCGTGCTTTACAATCCGTAGTTGTATATTGGTTAGTTAAGAACAAGAAATCCGTTGTTTCTTGGGCGATCATTGTTTCTGAACTCTTGAACCGCAGATGATGAGAAAAATCATTTTAAGCACGCAGTGTCAATTCATCGGTTTCATATTTCTTTCACCACTTTCTATTCAACCTTAGTCAAATTTTAAGTATCTAATTTTGTTAATTTGAACAAAATTCTAGTGTACTTTCAATGTACAGCAGGACAGTTCCTACAGCAGGACAGTTCCTACAGCAATCATGATTCTTCTATTTTCTAACAGAAGTAACAGATCAAAAGGCTCAAAACTCTGACCCTGACATCATGACGGCGAAACATAAGCATCTACAAGCGGATTTCATTAAGGAGAAGATATGATGTGGGAAAGAAGATGATCTCATTTATATTGATAACAGAATTTGTTGTTTCACAGTAACGAGAAAATATCAACCCATCCATGTCGTTCTTGTGGTATCAACAATGAGATATTTGGACAGACTTAATCACACAACTCCACAACTAAACACCTTATAGTCAGACTGATGGGAAAAACTTGTTCAGATTAAAAGGAAGGGAGTAAAATTCTTCACTTCTCGTATCAGTCTTGAATGACCGGAACCTATCCCACCAATGCATCCCTCTGTCTTTCCTCGTCGCGCTGTCTTTGCGATATAACGTGAAATCAAGGAACAACGCTAACGTTCCGGCAACAAACGGTTCGGACGAGAAAGGCACGTTGATCATGTCGTTGAACTAGAGAGATCAGAAGTTTGTAAGAATATGCGAATAAATAAAAACCTTGTGGAAAAATGAGAAGAATAGTTTGTTATGTACCCATCTCGCTCCGGTGTGGACGGGACCGTAACCGTTAATGACTGTGTATTCATTGAAGTACTGTGGGATTGAAAATCCCATGAAAACCGAAAATCCCAAAATGAATTTTGTCCGAAAGCTGTTCAGATTGCAAAATTGCAGCAAGCTAAGACCTGCTGAACCTGCTCACGCATGAATAAGAAAAATAAGATTGATTAGGCTTTCACTAGAGTATGATTATGTAAGAAAATCTGTTTTTTCACTCAGAAACATACCAACATAGGCAAAGAAAAGGCAGTAGAATGCTGCAATGATAGGGGCCGGGATTGATGCAAAGACGGCTCCGAATTTTCCTGGAAAGACATTCTATATGTTTAACAAATAGCTTTTTGTGGAAAATCGTATTGTGGGACTTAGACTTGAATCATGAATGAGTTACCAAGTATGGAAAAGAAGATCATGAAGCCGGCTGAAATTTGAACCACCCTCCTACTACCGACACGTGTCAATGCCAACAAACCGGCATTTTCACTGTATGAAACCAATGATAGAAGTCATCTGTCATTTGTTCAAAGCTATCTAGAAAAGAATTAAACTAATTTATGAGACATGAAATTGGACAAGAATCTTACACCGACACTGATGCTCCATTCCCAGTGCCGAATATACCAGAGAACAGAATCCCCACTCCCTAATATCACGAGAAAGAGAAAGAAAGTCGTTTAAACAGCTCGATTAACAGCAATTACAACAGATGAGTCCGCAAGTTATGCCAATCATATGTGATGGCGTTTTGGTCAAATACGTTGGACAATGGACATTGCTCGTATTAGCTACTCCTAGAAATGAAGTAAATAATCAAAACTGCTTACCTGCCAGCCGACCCCACGGCTAAGAATCGAAGGAGGTAGAGGAGTTGCACTCGCGTACCTTGATACAGCAATAAAAGCACCAGTTGACTGTAAGCCAGAAAAATTATATGATCATTATTCATAGTTACAGGGCACCTAGTTTGCAAAAACTTTTGGTAATTCCGATCGAAATGTGGGCTACCATCACTTGATTAAAGAAAGTCAACATTCTTAGCATACTCATGTAACACAAAAAGTGAAACATAAATTGTAAATTGGAGAAAGTGGGTAAATAAGCACGTAAAAATGCAAAAGTAGTAAAGATCGGCTCTGTGAAGCTCATAAGGTCTAAAGGCTCAAGAAGAACACCTCAACTAGAGCAACGAATGAAGCAGCCATCATTGCGAAAGCCTCTCCAGCGTCAAATGTTGGGGCTCCCCACTGAAAGGGATACGGGACTCGTATCCTGCAGACGACCAAACAATTGAAGTATAAAGAATGCTGCTAGCAGGCAGTTATCCCTTAGAGAACCTCATCAAGAATTTACCATGGAGCAGCGCCAATAATTCCAGCACGATCGGTTCGACAAGTCATTTGAGTTTTAGGGCCTGTGTTCTTGTAAGCTCCACCCACAGTAAGCAAATGAGCATATATCCAAACAATCACTACTGAGAAAATAACAGCAAAGCGATCAAACACATGTCTCTCTCCTCGTATCATATGAGGTATATACTGCAAAAGTTCATCAAGGACACCTTTAGGTAAACATTTTAAGAAATAACTGTTATGTTTTTCGAACACTTCCCTGTGAAAGAGGATTTACCTGCGAAAATATCACTAGAATGATAAGTTGGGGAAGCCCAATCTCCACACACTTTGAAAGCTGCACATCCACAAGCAAATTAGTTTACTTATAGAAAAGTGAAGGAAAAGTTCTGGTGTAACAAAATTCCAGGAGAATCAAATAAT
This sequence comes from Datisca glomerata, assembly GCA_003255025.1. Taxonomy (NCBI): domain Eukaryota; kingdom Viridiplantae; phylum Streptophyta; class Magnoliopsida; order Cucurbitales; family Datiscaceae; genus Datisca; species Datisca glomerata. The sequence continues at coordinate 1,732,464 of QANY01011952.1, read as the reverse complement.
ACTTAGACACATACCACTGGGAAACCAATCTCATATAGCCCGAAGCCTGACAGAGCTACCAAAGGAACGGCAGAAAGCGGACTTAAGAATCTGGATAAACAGAATCAATTGATTCTAATCAACATAATTACAGAACTCCAAATGTTTACAAACGTATTGGAATTCTGAAATGTTCTGCTGATTTCGACTTACTTGGAATAAACTATGAATGTACATTTAATAACTAAAACCATTTCACAACAGAAAAAAGAAAATTGTAAACAAAATACAAGACTAAACATAATACAGCTGAAAAAACACTAACATATGTAAGATTTAGTCATGAGAATAGAAGTAATTAAACCTTGCAACATTACGCCAAAGGCCACTAAAGCCAACGACAATCTGGAGAGTCGAGGCAACAATAAGGGCTCCCTGTGTTCCACGCATTATCCTCTTAAATTTCTGCATACAGTAAAAAACCAAGGTGAAGTAAAACTGAAAAAAAAAATACGACAGGATATATGGTCAAGCAATTACCTCCCGAGGATCCACAAGGTCGCTGTATCGACCAGCCAAGATGATTGAAATAGTTGTAGGGACATAGCTATAAGATGCTCCAATAACGGCAGGCAAACGAGTACCAAAAAATGTTTGAAACAATGTGTTCAAACCGGCAACAAAGAGCAGAGTCTGTATCATCATTGCCTTCTCCTCCTAAACAAATTAAGATTGAATCAATCTAAAATTCAATGAAGACACTACATATTAAAGTAAGTAACTATGAAGAACATTGATTTTCTAATAAATTTTGTGAAGGCTTACATTTCCTCCTCCCATTTGGGGAACTAGAGAAGTGGGAATGAGTACTGTTGTTCCAAGCATAACCAAGTAATGTTGGAAACCAAGTAGAATGGCTTCAGCTGTATGTCAAACAACTCAATTACGTTAACAAATAGATTCAACTGTCCAAATGGCTCAATTAAAGATGATCGAATGAATAAGGATCAGAGCAATTGTTGCCAAAAAGTACATTATAGACTAAATAATTGGTTATGAAAAAACAAAAAGTTTCTATTAAAGAGAAGATTAAAGAGGTAAAAAAAGAACTATGTACTCACGCCATGGAGGAGGACTTGTAATGCAATAAGAAACGTTGGGTAGCTGATCTTTAGCCGGATGAGGCTGAAGCTCCTCCTGCTTCGGTGGTGGTGCATGGCCTCCACCTCCTGCCATCTATATTTTCTCCCCTTCTCGTCTCTTAGAAACAAGTCAAACCTCTTTGATCACTCTTCTGCTATGTTCGACTTTTTTTTTTACAAAACCCAAATCTGGAGAACCTAAAGAAAATAAAAGAAATGGAAATATTTGCTAAACCCAGAAGCCTCAATCCCAAAAAGGAGCTCCACCACCACCTACAAAGAAAATCCTCCCACAAAACCAGCTTAGATTAATGGGTTTACCTCACTCGTATGTTAAATGTGGAAGAAAGTGAAAAAAGAAAGATGACCAGAAAATCTTTCTTAGGAAGCACAAAATGAGGCAATTAATGCTGTGAAAACACAATAAACGTAAGAGTTCAGGTATTCGTTATGTAAAGTAATTTGATTTGATTGTGAAATTTCACGGCCCTGGACCCACTTGAACTTGAACGCCAAGAAATACTCTTTAAAAAAGATAGAGGAAAAGTGAATATGAAGACGTGGAAAAAAGCGAAAGGAGGGAGCCTCTCCTTCCTAAAGCAAGAAAGAAACAACGACCCCCCCCCCCCC